>VIAB01004243.1:91346-109805 GCA_009801035.1 Oophaga pumilio | reverse complement strand
GGCTTGTGCAGCTTACCCAGGTCCTGCGTCCTGTGTCCGTGCCCGCAGAGGAAAAAGTTCTGCCCGATGTGCAGTAAATGGCGATTCCCCCTCTTCCTGGGGGTGGAACGCGCCAGGAAGTGAGGCCCGAGACGAAAAATCTGGCGCTTCTCGTTTACGGTGAGAAGCACCAGAAAAATAGGGGCGGAGAGAGCCGGGGGCGGGTTTGGGCCTAGCGAGGCCTAAAGCCGGGGACTAAATTTGCGGTCGCGGCAGCGATCGCCGTAGCGATCGCGGAAGAGGCGGAGGGGACTCTGTCCCATGCTAATGGGAACGATCCCCCACCCCCCCAGGGACACGGACACTGCCCAGACCCCGGAGAGAGAAGGAGAGAGAAGCTCTCCCCTTCCGCTGCTGTACTCACTCTGCGGTGCTCCGTGGATGTAGCAGAGTCGGGAGCGCTGCGTGGCCGCACAAAAGCAGGATCTGGTCCGCTCCTTTCCTCCTCAATCCACCATTCCATTAATAGGGAGGTGGAGAGGGCTCTTGTCTCCTGTCACCAGCCGTTCTCCACAGTGGTGGTGCAGTAGGGTCCCATAGATGCCGCAGGTAAGCCTCTGTGCTGCTGCCCGGGGACCGTAGCGGGCTGAGGGCCTGGCTCCGGAAGGGTGTACGTGGGGGTGACGCCCTATGTTCCCGTCCGTTGTCGGTGCGGGGAGATCGGACCCATGAAAGGATCCGTCGCCCCTGATGAGAGCCCAGGCAGATGTAAAGGTTGCAAGAGGGGGTACTAGGAGGAGACACTCCGCGTTCCTGCCTGTTGACGATTTTGGGAGATCGGGACCTTGAAAAGCCCCGTCGCCCGATTATTCCATGTAAAAAGTAAAAAATTAAAATTTAAAAATAAAATAAGAAAGTTGGGGTCTGATCAGACCCTAGTGCCTCCTACAGACACTAAGCAAGTACTGGTTCAGAACAGAGCCAGCAGAGGGTGTATACTGCAGAAGGAGGAGTTAACTTATTTTGTGTATTTGCTTAGTGTCCTCCTAGTGGGAGCAGCATAACACCAATGGTTCTGTGTCCCCCAATGAGACGATGGAGAAACGTGATTTTAACAAAACCGCAGCACCCACTAACCGAAGTGATACATCGCTGGAATAAGGGTCTGAGCCTCTAAATCATGGTACTGTCAGATTATAAAGCACAAAACCTGCTGACAGATTACCTTTAATTGACAAATATACATGGCAGTAGTCTTAGTTAAGATCCCAGCTGCTAAGACAATTCACGGGTGTCGGAAGTTGTGACAGAGTGAGTCCTGGCATGTTAAACTGCTTGAATGCTACTGTAAATATAAGCTGTAGAATCTAAAGCCCCCGTCACACTAAGCAAGATCGCTAGCGAGATCGCTCAAGCGTCACCGATTTTGTGACGCAACAACGACCTAGCCAGCGATCTCGCTTAGTGTGACACGCAGCGACGACCAGCCCCCCTGCTTGGTATCGCTGATCGTTGTCGAATGGCCTGGACCATTTTTTCATCATTGGTCTCCCGCTGGCCAGCGCGCATCTCTGCGTGTGACAGCGGGAGACCAACGATTAGCGAGCTGGTATCCAATGTAACTAAGGGCTGCGCAGCGCCTAGTTACCCGATATGTACCCTGGATACCGGCTCCCAGCTTCTGCTGTAGAGCGCTGAGAATCGGTATCCAGGGTACATATCGGGTAACTAGGCGCCGCGCAGTGCTTAGTTACCCGATACGTACATTGGATACCGGCTCTCAGCGCTCTACAGCAGAAGCTGAGAGCCGGTATCTAGGGTACATATCCGGTAACTAGGTGCCGCGCGGTGCTTAGTTACCCGATGCGTACAATGGATACCAGCGTGCTCGCTGGTCCTGATCGCTGGGGAGTCTGCCCATGTGACAGCTCGCCAGCGATCAGCTAACGATGTCCCAGCGATCCCATCCAGGTCGGATCGTTGGTGGGATCGCTGGGACATTGAAGAGTGTGACGGGACCCTCAGGGTTACATTGTCAGTATAGGTGTCCTCTTACCCCAACTGTTCCAGCAGTATTTCAGCTGTTTGGTGAGGGTGGGACACCACATCATGATGTCAGAATGGAAAGGGATAATGGCTCAAAAGATGTAGAGGTAATGTCCTTATACTATAAACTAAAACACGTGGTTGCCAAGTCTCATAGGTTTGCAGTGACAGTATTTACCATCATTAAAAGCAGAAGATATACTGCAACAGAAAATCATACCAAGAATAGTATTTGCATGTAGGGACTGAGCTTGAAAGTCCTTGATGTCGTAGACTTTTCCATCTATCACAGTCCAGAATCCTCCATCTTTGTTGTGATTCTCCAAATCAGCTTTACGTATTAGTGTAACTTCTTCGTTGTTCCTAGAGCTCTGACCACTAAAAAACGAGCCTTTTAAAATAATGAAAAAAAGACAAATAAAAGAAAAAAAAATACATTGGCGTTAAGACAGAAAACTACATTACCTTCACAAGAGTACAAATGTAGACATGGAAAGAGCAATCCAGAGAGCAAAACACAACTTACTCATTATGCCAGGCCAGGCTAAATCTTCATTGTCATCTCGCTCTCTGCCAGGAGCAAGGTGGTTAAACCTGTCTAATGGCTCCAGAAGACTGGCCAGCAGAGGTATGGCCCCAGCCTCCTGCATGAGCCACGCATTCTTACAAAGCAGCAGGACTGCCGAGACAACCAGCTCAGGAAGGAGAACACCTGGTGGAAGGAAAATGGAAGCTCAAGATTACTATCAGGAGGAAACGGATTCCTCCCGTCAAGGACTTTCAGCGCAAATACTTTTACCTGTAAGATCACCAGACACAATGCGGGAAACCTCTGCAAAGTGCCTGTGAGAGGTCGCGGCAATGTTGGTGGCAACAGGAAGTATGTCCCCAATATGTGTGCACAAAAGAGCGGTATATTTCTTCAATAATGAGCCAACACCTAAAAGATCAGGCGCTAAATGACAACAAGACAATATAAGTTAAACATCTCAAAAATAACCTTCATTTTGCAGAAGCAGATAGTATATTATATATACCATGGGGGTTGGCAGAGAGGTCCACCACTGTGCCAGTAAACAGCTTGCTGACCAGTAATCTCTGAAAACGGAGCAACAAATCCATGGATGCGGATCGCTCTTTACTAAAATGCTCCTGATCTAAACTGGACGAGATGCGTCGTGCCATGTCTTTTAGCTTAGCGATGGTCTGAGATGCAATGTTCCTGGAGACATCAAACAAAAGGTTTAAGGTGATTACAAAGCATATGCACAAAAAGAAAACTTCAGACAAAAATAAGCAGTGGACTTGGTATCAATATAATAAGTTACTGAACTGATTACAGCATGTCCTGGACCAACTCTAATTTGGAGGCCAATTTAGTACAAATATGAGGAACTGAAATACTTTCCATCATAACGGATTTTAAAGGGAATGTCAGGTTTTTACTGGTTCATCTGAGTGTAGCATGACGTAGGCAAAGAGACCCTGAATCCAACAACGTATCACTTAGTTTAATGGGTGCAGCCATTCTGACACAGTTTTTAGATTTAGCAATGCAGCAGAGCTGAGAAACCTAACTCCGCCCATAGCAGGCTCTTGTATGTACATACAGTAGCTAGAGACAGTAAGCTGCTTATCCCAGAAAGGGGCGGAGTCAGACCAGGAGGCACAAGCTACTGTACTCCAGAAAATGATAACCACAAGGTGATAAAACCATCAGTGTAAGTAAACACCACACAGCCGGACATGTGACATCCCTTAATTCTGCATTTTAGCCCCTTCATCATGCAGTCCTCACTGTGATGCTCCTCAAGGAAATAAATTAATAATAGTTTGCGGGGTGGGGGTGTCCTTACAAAGCCTGACATCGTCCAATCAGTGCTGGCCATCTCAGGATGTTGGGACACACCCCCTTGAAAGTGGGATTTCCAAAAGGGAATTATAGAGGAACAGAACAAAACAGAATAAGATGATGATCCGGAATGGTCAGGTATTTACGAACACACCCCTCAATAATGCTGCGCCTTACAAGTTACATGTAATACCACTATACTTCCAATTATTCAACAGGTTCATGGGTAATTAGTGAGCAAATGCAAATATTTTTTTTTTATCCACTTGTGTATGCAAATTGGCTACATGAGAAATATTTTCACATTTTCTATTGTAAAACATTACATTGCTGACCATGAAGAACAAGTTTTGGCTTCTAGACCGTTCTTGAATGTGGCTGACGGTGTACTAATACAGCACTGGGCCTTGAATTAGAAGAAAGGGTCCCAGCACTTCACCTAATACTGCTGAACAGAGGTCTCATCATTTTGATTTCAGGGGTTTTCAACTATCTGATAACCCCTGTTCCCTGGCTGCAGGTTGTTTTTCTTTCTGGGTAGGGCTGTGCTTTACCCAGAAACACCAGCGCTGCTTCCAGTGTCTGTTATTGTCTGCAGCGCTGACTTCACATCAGCAGAACTGCAGACAGTTACTGAGGTCAGTAGCTATGACCAAGCCGAGCTCACCGATTTACTGCCGTCGCAGAGACTCTGCACAGGACCCGGGGATAGTTCGTAAAGAACACGTTTTTTCTTGTTTGTTTTTTTAAAAAAAATCAAAAACAGATGCAGCTGGATGATCAGGGTTTTCAGAAATCGTAAAACTCCTTTCAAGGCCTATTCTTCGGAAACAATATTTTTGGTATATCAAGTAATTATTCAATTGTATGGTCAAAAAGAGGTCAGAAACATGACAATAATGCTAAACTCCTTACCTAAGTAACTGCTGTATGAGCTGCACTAGCGGCAAGGTTTGCTTTCCTGCAGACTCATAGATCCCCGTGTTGATCAAGTCTTTGTCCAGTGGAGTGCTGCTCCTATGCATCGAGGACACATTGGCTTCCTGCTCATCTATTTCTTTCTCTTTCTGCGCCTCTTTCTTGGCTTCAATATCCTATTATAACCGTCACAACACCAGAGATTAGACCAGCTACAAACAATGAGAATGATCAATGATATCCTCTCTATTAAGTATACAATATGTGTTAATCAAGACATAGACCCAGATTCAGGGTTTTCACCGGACTTCTGGTGATGTAAAAAAGAAGTTGAAAAATCATAATTTTGCGCGTCATGAAGTTGCGCAAAAAGATTGCATCTTTTGATGTTTTTTTACAGCAGTCCAGGCCAGATCCATCTAAGTTAGGTGGATCACAGGCAGGACAGGGAGTTACAATGCCTGCCCGACAAATTCTTCAAAAGGTACGCGTCCATGGTAGAGTAACTTACACCAGAAATGTACTCCACTCCCTGACTGGAGGAAGATTTCTGGCGAGGCATACCCCAGTGATAAGATGCATCTCATTCATTAAGTGGGGTGTGCCTCTTCATGAATTAGGCACAACTTACTACACCGAGCCCATCATTAAGACTGGTATATGAAACACCAGTCTAATAATAATTGGGCCAAAATAATTAGCCCTATATGTGCTGAAAACACATTGAGAATGTGTGCCTGCAAGAACTAACTAGTGAACACATATAGACCACAGGGGCCTCAATATTATTTATTTTTATAGCACCATTGATACCATGGTGCTACCTCACCCACCCATAGAACCCAGCTGGACTGGATACATAAATATCCATTGCCACTAAACACTGAGTCAATAGACTGTGCTAAATGACTGGCTGGAATTTATGGATGAAATCAGTAATAAAGTGACAAACCCATCTGCAGCTCACAGAAGAAAGCTGCAAACTTTCATAACACGTAGGAGCAATACCAAGCTTTGGCCACAAGAGGCCCTCGTTGAGTTACTGTGATGACTTCGAACCACTCAGTGCATGATGACCACGACTACTGGCAGGACCGCGCTTTCTCCAAACAGGATCATCCCATACTCTGCAGTGCTAGGATTTGTGTGCCTGAGCACAAATCCCCTCTCTATTTCATCAGAATACCACAGGGTGCTGTAACCATCAGGCCCCGGATTTGGGGGCAGAGTCTGCCACTTTGATTATTTCAGCGGCTGGAATGGATGAAGTCATCTAGCTCTCTGCGGATATTTGTGTATCCAGTCCGGCTGGGCTCTATGGGTGGATGAGGCTCCGGTGCTCTACACAACGTCTTAAGGGCACATACTCTCAAACTCTTTTCGGCGCACAAGTCTAAGGGTATGTGCGCACGTTGAGTATTTACTTGCAAAAATTACTGCAAGGTTTCTGCATCTCCTGGCAGCAAAAACACGGATATTTTGGTGCGTTTTTGCAGCGGTTTTGCATAGCAATGAAGGCTTATTTTAGCTAAATAAAGATATTTAAAAAAATGTTTTGTGATGTAAATAATTGGTTCAATACCTTTTTTTATTCTGATGCAGTAGCATCAGGGTAATAGGATTAGGGCTTGGTGTCAGCGGCTGTCATTGACACCAAGTCCTAGGTTTAGTAATGAAGAGGTGTCAGCCAGACACACTCATTACTAAACTAGTAAGTAAAGAGTATAAATAAACACATAGGCTTGAACCAAACAGCAACTGTTTTGTTTTTTTGTTTTTTTTTTAAACTAATTGTGTGGGCTCCCACGTAATTTTCATAACCGGCAGAGGGAAAGCCGAACACTGAGGTTAATATTCTGGGAAGGAGTCAATAGCCATAAAGGTTCCCAAACTATTAGTATCAGCTCATAGCTGTTTGCATTGCCTTTACAGGGGAACCCCAGAAAAAAATTGACGTAGTGCCCCCCTTTAAAATGTAACCAGCAAAGGCTAGGCAGATAGCTGCAGGCTGCTTTTAATAGCCTGGGTAAGGGCCATAGCTGCTCCAGAAATGGCACATCCATAAGGTGTGCCAAATCTGCCGCTTAGCATCGCTCTTCCTACCTGCATTGTAGGTGGCAAGTGGTGTAATGGTTGGGGGGTTTATGTCACCTTTGTATTGTCATGTGACATCAAGCCCAGAGGTTAGTAATGGAGAGGCATCTATAAGACACCCCCATTACTAACCCCATAGTCATATTATTAAAAAAAAAAAAATGAAAACAAACACATCGAGAATAAAGTGATTTATTTGAAATAATGACAGACGCCTTTATTGAATCTAAATTAAAATCATACTCACGTCATCACCCAGTCCACTGAAGTCAATGTTTCCAGTAAATTAAATAAAAAACAACCATATTCCTCACCTGTCCTCAGAGAAGGTAATAATCCACAATGTCCCACGACATTCCTGATTACTTTGAGAGCAGTCACTGCAGTGAGACTGCTCTCAAGGACAGCCAACTACACACTGACAGGAGGTAATCGCTCCCGCAGTGTATTGCTGAGCTGCCGTGAGAGGTCACACGAGTTCATCAGCTGATGAGCCCGGGTGATCTCACTTATGGCACCTCTGTTGTGCGAGAAAGGTCTCATCAACTGATGAACTTGTGTGACCTCTCACGGCAGCTCAGCAAGCTCAGTGTGTAGCCGGCAGCCTGTTAGATCAGTCACATCTCTTAATGTGATTGTTCTACAAGTGAGATTGCCATGGGACACTCTGGATTACGGCAGACAGGAGAGTTTATGGTCGTTTATGGTGGTTTTGGGCAGCACGGTGGCTCAGTGGATAGAATTGCAGTCTTGCAGCACTGGAGTCCTGGGTTCAAACCCCACCAAGGACAACATCTGCAAGGAGTTTGTATGTTCTCCTCGTGTTTGTGTGAGTTTCCTCCGGGTTCTCCAGTTTCCTCCCACATTCCAAAGACATACTGATAGGAAATTTAGATTGTGAGCCCCATCTGGGACAGCGATGATAACGTGTGCAAAACTGTAAAGCGCTGCGGAATATGTCAGCGCTATATAAAAATAAAGATTTATTACTTTTTTATTTTTCTAGGAGACATGAGCATCAGAGATTTGGTGTTAGGCAAGTACAAAGTGTTTCTTATTTTCATTTGAATATGTATTTATATGTTGTTTTTCAGTTTGAGCACAGGCGCCGGCTGAGACTACTTCTCCCATCAGCGGCTCCTGTCATCACTGTTATCAGTGACAGCAGATGTAGTCTGATGGGAGTAGTAGTCTCTCAGCCGCCGACGCCTGCTGACCTGCGGTAAGCTTTTTACCGCGGGTCACAGCAGCAGTATCTCTGTGGGATCACGCTGACATCTGACAGCGCTCTGAACTATGATCTCATCGGCGGTAAAGTTACCGCCGATCAGACCAGCCACACCGGTGTTTCCCACGCTGTCAGATGACAGTGTGATAACCACGATAGGAAGCCCATAAAAAAAACTCAACAAATCCGCAAACATTTTTTTTATACCTGTGTTTTTGCTGCAGATTTGACTGACTCAGTTGAACTCAATGGGTGAAAAACGCTAAAAATCCGCACAAAGAAGTGCCGTACTGCAGAAAAAAAAACGCAGTGCAAATACTCAAGGAAAATTATTGATCACGTGTGCAGCACTTTAAGATTCCATAGCGTTTTTGGCCCATTTCTGCGCGGCAAAACGCACCAAAAACACACAATGCACACATCCTAAATATTGCGCTTCCCTTGAAAGTGAGGTGCAGATCCCCATGGTTTATGCTGTAGCTAGCACTATATTCAGTTTAGTCACACAGGTGTAGTTTTATTATATTTGTTATTCAGTATGTCCTTTACGGTCACACCTGCATCTAGAAATAGTGGAATTCTTTTCATCCCTTAAGGACCGAGCCTCATTTTCAAAATCTGTCATGCGTCACTTTAGGAGTTAATAATTCCGGAACGCTTCAACATATCCGACTGATTCAGAAACTTTTTACGTGACACGCTGTACTTCGTGATAGTGGTAAATTTTGGCTAATAACATTTGCATTTACTTCTGAATATATTGAAAATTTGACAAAAAAAAATTATTTTTTTTGCAGTTTTCATATTTTTATGCCCATAAATCAGATAGTTATACCACACAAAATAGACAGTAAATAACATTTCCCACATGTCTACTATGTGACAGAAAATACCCAAAAGTGACACCATTCTAAAAACTGCACCCCAAAAGGTGAACAAAACCACATTCAAGTTGTATATTAACCCTTTAGGTGAATCACAGAAATTAAAATGTGGAAGAAAGAAAAAAAAAACTATATTTTCCCCCACAGAAAAATGGCTTTAGCCCCAAATTTTTCATTTTCACAAGGGTAATAGGAGATAGTGTACAGTACAATTTGTTGTGCAACGTCTAAGTAAACCAATACCCCATCTGTTGTGGAAAACTACTGTACTTTTTGGCCGCACAGTAGGGCTCGGAAGGGAAAGAGCACCATTTGACTTTTGGAGTGCAAAATTGGCTGGAATAAATAGAGTTTGCGGAAACCCTGATGTGCCTAAACAGTGGAAACCCAAGTGACCCCATTATGGAAGCTACACCCCTCAACAAACATGGACGTGTGGTGAGCATCTAGAGCCCACACGCGCTTCACAAAATTTAAAAATATTGGACCATAAAACTTAAAAATGACGTTTTTCCCCAAAAATGTTGTTTTAGCACCAAATTTTTCATTTTCACAAAGGTAACAGGAGAAAATGGACCACAATTTGTTGTGCAATTTGATACAAAGAAGAAACAGAGGGCACCACTGGATATAAATTCAGGATCACATATAGCAAGCAACAGAACATGCCAAGAGTGAAAAGAAAAGGTCATGCTATACAAAAAGGATCACCAGAATGAAATGTACAAAAAGTTTTTATTAATGCAGACTACCAACAACAATTAAAAAGTCACACATGTGACTGTACACATACCCACCAAATGAGGGTGATGGACTCTGTCGCATAGCACATCTATTGTATACTGACCAATTGCATACTAGTCGACAAAATGTAATTATGTTTATAACTGAAGACCCAGACAGTCAGAATATTTTATATAAAATAAATAATTGACTTTATTTAAACCGTTCGTTGTGTGGTATAAGTGATTAGACGACTATTATTCGTGTTGGTGTGATTACAGAGATACCAGATTTATTTAGATTTTTTTTTTGTGTGGCTGCTGTCACATGCTAAAAAATGTTTTTGTTTTGTTCATTTTTTTTGTTTTGTTTTATTTTTTTTTACAAAATAGGGATTGTTGTGGGTAAAATCCTTTTCTCCGAGCCACTTATTGGGGGACACAGGACCATGGGTGTTATGCTGCTGCCACTAGGAGGCTGACACGAAGTTAATACAAAAAAGTTAGCCCCTCCTCTGCAGTATACACCCTCATGCTGTCTCCAAGAGTCCCAGTTCGGTGCAAAAGCAGTAGAAAAATATTAACAACGTACAAGAGTACAAAATGGCAATCCAACGAACAGGCAAAACTATTCGGCTAACAGGGTGGATGCTGTGTCCCCCAGTTAGTGGCTCGGAGAAAAAGGATTTTACGGTGAGTACCCACAAAAATCCCTATTTCTCCTTCACCTCATTGGGGGACACAGGACCATGGGACGTCCCAAAGCAGTCCCTGGGTGGGATAATAACTGCCTAGTTGTGCACAACAGCAGTTTGCAGAATTCTTCTGCCCAGACCCGCATCCGCGGAAGCCTGAGAGTGAATATTATAATGCTTTGAGAACATATGTAGGCTGGACCAAGTCGCAGCCTTATAGACCTGTTCCGCCAACGCCTGATGTCGAATGGCCCAAGAAGCTCCCACCGCTGGAGTGGAGTGTGCCCTGATCCCCGCTGGAATGGGCTGGCCTGTGACACGGTAGTCCTCCTGGATAGAGGAACAAATCCACCAGGCTATCGTGGCCTTTGAAGCGGTGAAAGCCTTCCTATGACCCTCGGGGATCACGAACAAAGCGCCTGTCCTTCTGAATGACGCTGTACTCAAAACATACCTTCTCAGAGCTCTGACCAGATCCAGAGTGTGGAGAGCTCTTTCCACCCTGTAAACAGGAGCCGGACAAAGTGAAGGAAGAACAACGTCCTCGTTCATATGGAAGGACGAGATGACCTTGGGCAAAAATGTCAGGGATGACCTGAGGACAACCTTGTCCTGATGGAAATTGAGGAAAGGCACCCGACAGGACAGAGCGGCTAGCTCTGAGACGCACCGGATTGACATGATTGCCATAAGGACGGCGATTTTCCAGGACAAAAAAGTCAGCGAAATGTCCTGGAGCGGTTCAAAGGGGGGTTCCTGTAGGACACTCAGTACCAAGTTAAGGTCCCAAGGCTCTAAAGGCATGCGATAGGGGGGTATCAGGTGTGAAACCTCCTGCATGAAGGTCTTCACCTGAAATCTAGTCACAATCTTCCTTTGGAATAAGATCGATAGGGCGGAGATCTGTCCCTTGAGAAAGCTGAGCGCCAGGCCCGAGTCCAGACAAGCCTACAGGAACTGTAAAATGGTGGGAATGGAGAAGACAAGAGGGGGAAGACCCAGATCCCTGTACCAAGCAAAAATGTCTTTCAGATGCATACCAACCCCGGATTACGAGCACTGACCATTGTGGAAACAACCTGTTTAAAAAAACAGCCTGGGTAAGAATCAAGGATTCAACGGCCACGCTGTTGAACACAGAGCCCCCGAGTTCTGGTGGCAAATCGGACCCTGGAAGAGCAGATCGGGACGATCTGGCAGCCGCCAGGGCACGTCGGCGACGAGACGCACCAATTCCGCGAACCACGCGTAGCATTGCCAATCCGGAGCGACCAGGATCACAGGGATTCCCTCCGCCTTGATCTTCCTGATGACGCTCGGAAGAAATGGTAGTGGGGGAAAAATGTATGTGAGACGGAACTGTCACCACGGAAGGACTAGAGCATCCGCTCCGATAGCTCTTGGGTCTCGAGACCGAGCTATTAACTGAGGAAGTTTGTCGTTCAGTCTGGACGCCATCAGATCTACATCTGGTGTCCCCCAACGACGACAGATCTACTGGAACACTTCCGGATTAAATTCCCATTCCACCGAGGCGAGGACCTTGGCGGCTGGGGAAGTCTGCCGTCCAGTTTTCTACGCCTGCAATGTGGACCACTGATATTACCGAATGGTTTTTCTCTGCCCATCGGAGAATGTGAGTGACCTCGGACATGGCCGACCTGCTGCGGGTACCCCCTTGATGGTTGATATATGCCACGGCCGTGGCATTGCCCGATTGAATTCGGATGGGGTGGCCCGCTAAGAGATAATGGAAATGGTGCAGGGCTAGCCATATCACACGGATCTCTAGGACGTTGATAGGGAGTTTCAACTCTCGAATCGACCAGCGGCCCTGTGCGGTGTGATGATGAAAGACCGCTCCCCAACCCAGAAGACTGGCATCGGTAGTCACTAATAGCCATTTAACCAAGAGAAAAGACTTTCCCTGATTGAGAGAGGAACTCAAAGTCCACCATCTGAGGGCCTGCCTGACCCGCAGGGATAAGCGGCACTGGTGGTCAGGGGAGAACGGGTTCCTGTCCCAAGCCACCAGAAGAGTGTGCTGCAGGGGACGAAGATGCAGCAGCGCAAGGGGGACCGCTTCCATTGCTGCCACCATTTTTCCTAGTACCCTCATGGCAAACCATATGAAATGAGGGGATGATTGACAGAGGGCACGGGCTCCTTGTCGAATGACTAAGACTTTAAATTACCAACCCCCGAAAGGTGTCCAGGGTCATCCCTAAAAAGGATATCTGCTGGGCTGGGACGAACGATGACTTGCTTAAGTTTATCAGCCAGCACAGGCGAGAAAGGGTATCGCAAGTAATGTGAACGGAGTCCTCGCAGTTGTGGAAAGAAGGTCCTTTGACCAATAGGTCGTCCAGGCAGGGCAGAACGACCACGCCCCAAGAGTGTAAGATGGACATGACCTTTGTGAACACTCTGGGGGCAGTGGCGAGGCCGAAAGGCAGGGCCTAAATTGTAAGTGCTGGTCGTGAATGGCGAAACGCAGGAATCTCTGGTGGGGAGGAAAAGTCGGGATATGCAGGTAAGCATCTTGGATGCCGAT
This sequence comes from Oophaga pumilio, assembly GCA_009801035.1. Lineage (NCBI taxonomy): Eukaryota > Metazoa > Chordata > Amphibia > Anura > Dendrobatidae > Oophaga > Oophaga pumilio. The sequence continues at coordinate 96,833 of VIAB01004243.1, read as the reverse complement.
GGATGCCGAGAACTCTCCTTCCATAGAAGCGATGACGGAAAGTAAAGATTCCATGCGAAAATGACGGACCTTGACAAAATTGTTGAGAAGTTTGAGGTCTAGAATGGGTCTCACTCTTTCCCGTCCTTTTTTTGGACAATGAAAAGGTTTGAACAGAAACCCTGAAACTTGGGACGAGGACGCCGTCGCGACGCAATGCGTCTATGGCTCGGGAAATGACTTTGCCCTTGTCTCTGACAATGGAGGACAGGAAGAGAAGAAACGTGTTGGGGGGCGTGTAGAAAAAAAAAAAAATCTATCTTGTATCCGGAGGACACCAGATCTCTGACCCATTCGTCGTGGACGACGGAAAGCCAGGCCTGACGGAAAGCCAGGCCTGACGGAACAGAAGTAGGCGGCCGCCTACCCTGCCGGTGTCGGCCGGAAAACTCCAGGAATCAGCGAGCAGGGAATCACTGAGACCTAGATCCCATAGATCTCAACTGTTTTGGGTGAGATTTCCATTGCCAGCTAGGTCTGTAGGAGGCCTGAGAACCTCTGTCCCTGCGTGGAGAGCGCCCTGACCCGAGAGACGTAGTGGTAGTGGACCAGCCCAAGGTGGAGCGAAAGGATCGTAAACGGAACTGTTGTTGTCTCCGAAAGGGACGCTCAAGCCTCTGATGGGGATGATACTTGCTCTTTCCTCCTGTGGCATCAGAAATAAGCTTCTCTAAATGAGCGTCCACAGGGAAGAGATGTCATCAGGGACTTTTTTGATGCAGAGTCCGCTTTCCATTCTCTAAGCCATAATGCTCTTCTGATCATGATGGCATTCGCTGCAGACAGAGCAGAACAGCCAGTCGTATCCAAAGAAGCGTGTACTAGGTAATCTCCAGCCCGAGAAATTTGACTGGCAAGGTGTACTGCCTCAGGGGGAAGATTACCGCTTTGAATAGTTTTGGCTAAGGTATCTGCCCAGAAGACTATTGCCTTAGCAACCCATGCTGCAGCGAATGAAGGACAAAGGGCAAAGCCTGAGGCTTCAAAGACAGAGCGAGTCAAATGTTCTGACGGTCTTGGATGCCAGGCGAGACACTGGAGGGTCAACGACAGGAGATTCAGCCCAATCCTTCCTCGGCTTAGCCAAAAAGGGATATTTCGCATCAAAAGGTTTTTGTCCTGTGAAGCATTTATCCGGTCGCTCCCTGTGCCGATGAACTATGGCCGTAAATTCAGGGTGAACGGCAAATGCCCTAAGAGGGCATTTAGTCCTCTTAAAGGACAGAGGCTTGATCTGGAACGAAGTCGGATTTTTCTTCAACGTTTAGTGTCAGATTGACCGCCTCAATCAATTAATCCAGCATTTTCTGGAAGTCTGGCGAATCCAGGTCCAAGGAGCCGTCCGATTCGTACTTAGAATCGCGTTCGCTACTGACCCCTGGAGAGAGAGAGCGAGACGCAGAGCTCATGGACGAGAAGGCACGCAATTGCTCTGGAGACGTGCTACGGATCCTTTTCCTAGACGCCTGCAGGCTTCCAGAGTGCTTTCGGCCCCTGCTAACCGACTGCTCCCGTATGGGAGAGGATCCATCTATATCAGACCTGCGCACACTCTGATACCGGGGGGGATTCAATAATTTTGGCAAGAGAAGCCATGGATTGTGATTGTGACACTGGGCTTGGTGGCGGTGGAGGGCTCCTGAGTGCATTTGGGGTCACAGGCATTGCAGAGCGGTGAACTCTGAGCCTTGGGAAACACAGACTGGTAAGAGGTACATGAAGTAAAGAAAACTGCCATTTTCTTGTTAGCCTTTCTGGATTCATTGGGCTGGGACATTGTACGCTTCTATATGTCCCCTTAAGAAATAGGTATTCCTGCAGTGAAAGGGTTACTGCAGAGAGGAAGGGAGAGTATAGAGCAGCACTCCCTTACCCAGGTCCTGTGTCCCGGTTCCTTCTGAGTGGCACTTCAGCTCCCGGGGAGTAGTGGTGATGTCCGCTGCAAAATGTGACAGTGACAGCTGCCAGATGCCTGCGTGAGTCCGGAGGGTCCGTGGGAGGAGGGTAGATGGCAGCCGAGATTTAGCAAGGCGCTTATCGTCCTGTATGAGAAAGGTGGGCAGACGCGTCATTGCGGGGGTGGAGTTAAGGGATGCAGTCTACAGTAAGGCCGAAGCCGGGGGCTAAATTTATCGGCGTCGACGGAAGCCGGTGCCAGAAGAAGCAGAGAGAGCCACCGCCGCCGCTAGGAGAAGCCCCCCTGTATCCAGTGCCGCCCCAGAGCCCTCCAGCCCCGGCACTTACCCAGAGGAGCTGCCGGGTGGCAGGTAAGCCAGTGATATGCGGCGGGTACAGGTCCTCCTGCTGCCGCTGCTGGTCTTGGACGGTGCAGGGATAAAGGTATCATCCTCAATCCACCATCCCTTTAATAGGGAGGTGGAGAGGGACCGTCCGCCTCCTTGTACCATCCGCTTTAACAGTGGTGGTACAGTGGGGGCTGCACGGACGCCAAAAGGGGCCTCTGTACATCCAAGGGGTTAAATCCCCTAGGATAGAACAGGGCTGATTGCCCGGCACTAGGCCTGGCTGCGGAAGAGGATAAATGGAGGCGACACTCCATGTGCTCGTCCGTTAAGGGTGCGGGGAGATCGGTGCCCTTTAAGAGACCCGTCGCCCCTAAAAAGCAGCCCAGGCATGGCATCCCACGTCGCAGGAGAGGATACGGGGAGGCGATACTCCCCGTGCTCACATGTTGATGGTTCGGGGAGATCGGAACCTTGAAAGGATCCGTCGCCCAATTAGTCCGTGGAAAAAATAAAAATCAAAAGGGTAAAAAGTTAAAAATGAAAAATAAAATAAAAAAGAACTTTTGGTCTGAAGCCCAGATCCATGTGCCTCCTACGCACACCAAGCAAGAACTGGGCCTCTTGGAGACAGCACGAGGGTGTATACTGCAGAGGAGGAGCTAAGTTTTTTTGTATTAACTTACTGTCAGCCTCCTAGTGGCAGCAGCATAACACCCATGGCCCTGTGTCCCCTAATGAGGAGAAGGAGAAAACAAGTTTTTCCATCCCCATATTTTGACAGATATAAATTTTTCTATATTTCTGCAGACAGGGTCATGTGAGTGCTTGTTTTTTGTGGGACGAGATGACGTTTTTATTAGTAAATAATATTTTTTGATCGCTTTCTATTATGATTTCTGTGAGACAAGGAAAAATTACCAAAAAGCAGTAACTAAGATTTTTTTTTTAGCGGGGAGGGGGGTTTAATACCTTTCACTCAGTGGTAAAAGTGATGAGGCGGCTTTATTCTGCGGGTCAGATGTTTATGTTTTGTCGTTTCTACACTGACAAATTTCATAGAAAAAAAGAATACTGTTTCTGCATTGCTGTACTCAGAGCTGTAACATATTTTTCCACTGAGAGCAGTATGGCGGCTTGTTTGTGGGACAAGATGGCGTTTTTATTGATACCATTTTTATTTATATTCATCTTTTAATCGCTTATTACACTCTTCCAGCAGTCTGATGAAAAACCATAGTTTTTTGACACTTTTTGTTTCTACGCCGTTCACTGTAGGGATTAACTAGTGGACCGTTTTATGGATATTGACGCGGTGATACCAAATGTGTATTTTTTGGGTTTATTTTTGGTTTTATATAAATATGTGTATTTACTGGTGTAATATTTCTTGTTCTTTATATTGTGGGTCTTTTCTTTTATCATAAGATTAACTTTTTTTACTTCTTTACTTAGTCTGACTTCAATTTTTATTACTCTGATCACTGGAGACCTGTGAGATTATACAGGCAGATCACATGTTAGATCCTGCCTATGGATGGGCCTCACAGGCAACTGTACCTGACACGCTAGAAAGTTATTTGACCGACGGGGGCAATGAAAACCATCGGCTCCCCATAATTTTGTCAAGGGGGTGCTGATGGGGATGAGAGAGGAAGTCCTGTCTCCCTCTCTCACAACCTTCAAATGCCACGATCACTATTGATGGCGCATCTGGAAAAGTTAGTCATTCAGGAGTGGTGTAGAGTAGACAATGGTCCTGGTGGTTAGGGCAGGAGCTCGACTGTCAACTGAGCAAGGCTCCAGGCGGCGATCATGCAGGGAAGTGCTGACATCTCAGCACTTCCCGGCCATCACATGCTGTCATCGATCAGAGAGCGGGCACCGCTACAAAGGGTCCCTGCACCCTGCATCTCTGCCCATGTGCTCAGCTGTTAGTGACCGCTGTCGGCATGGAGCGGTCACTGTGTGTTTTCACACAGGGACAACTTAAAGACCTGACGTGTATGACAGGTCATGATGCGGGAACTGACACCCGCTCAAGACATCCTAACATGTCATTGGTCGTTAAGGGGTTAAGTAAGGATTTTTAATACGATTTTAATTCTTTTCTTGCTCCAGTAATTATTAAACATTACAACTTACGTCTAAAGAAAAGAAAAAAAAAGACACCTGGTAAAGTGGAGGGGAAACAGTACCGTTACAGAAGAGAAAGCCACACTATAAAATGCAACTAGGAAAACGGATCAAGTAGAGTTTCATCGCTGCCGTACCTGAATCTCCGCAGTAATCGCAGTATTTAGTGCACATTCTAAGCCTCCGTCAGCCATCAAGCTGCTCACCAACAGGTCAATCATAAAGCGACGGCCTGGACTTATCGACATTTCATTTCCAGATGCTAAACAAAATAGTGAAAACATGAAAACTATATCCACAATGATCTCACAGCGCAATGTAACAGAAACCACATTTCATACATATTTTACATGGTATTAACTGGAGATTCAACGTTTTTCTCTGTGCTGTAGTATACCAGATATAATAGGTGGCTTACTGGCATCACTATTAGTCATCTGGGTAGTGCGGTCCAGGGAACTGAAGGCATGTATAGAGAAGTAAGGTGTATAGCTCCATCTGCCGGACCTCCTTCCCTTAATCTTGAGGCAACTGGAGTATGCACAGTGGAAGCAGTGATTAAGTACACCCTGATTTACAGCACATGTTCGAGACATGCGGCTTTAGCCCACACATCCACGAACGGCACCGAACAGGTGACTAGTGGCAGGTAATCTGTATGCAGTGTGTGGATGGTCAGAACTATACAACAGACAATTTACATAAAAATATGATGCCACACATAGAGAGCATAATAAAAGGGTGATAAATGTAGAGGATGAAACACCACGGACAGGTTCCCTTCAAATTATATCAAAGCGACCGACATACAATCCTTTACCAGAATGACTAGTAGCCAACTGCCTTGCTACAAGAGACCAAGTGGCCACCTTAACTTACATCACAATTATAGCGTAAATGATGAATTTCTCACCGAGTACTCGGCCATGCCACCCTCCGATTAAGCTATGCCAACCTTTCAAAACAGTTGGACTTAAAAATAAAGATTTCTGGTGCCAACGGTTTGAAGAATTGTTAGTCTTACTATAGATAACTGAAGGCCATTTTGATTCCTGACATACAGTGGGTA
>VIAB01004242.1:60521-83075 GCA_009801035.1 Oophaga pumilio | reverse complement strand
GGGGGTGATTTAAACTTTTACATATAAAACTATTTTTTACACTTTTGACATGCTTCAATAGTGTCCATTGGAGACTAGAAGTTGCCATAACCCGATCGGTTCTGCTACATACAGGCGATGATCATATAACCTGTATGTAGCAGATTTGCTTACTTGCTGTGAGCGCCCACCACCGGGCGGCGCTCATAGCAATTCCGGCACTGACAATCATAGAGGCCTCCAGGAGACCTCAGGTTGTCATGCTAACCGACAGGTGACCCACGATCATGTGATGGGGTCACCAGTGGGCGGATTTCCAGCCCGATGGTCGGAAGCGCACGTTTTTCACTGTCAGATTTTGACAGCAGCATTTAACAAGTTAATAGCCGCGGGTGGATTGCGATTCCACCCGCGGCTGTTCTGGGCACATGTCAGCTGTTCAAAACAGCTGACATGTACCGGGAAAGATGTGGGCTCTGACATCAAAGGGAGGGAAGTGACCTGAGCAGTACTAGTATGGCGGAGGTCGCAAAGAGATTTTTTTTTTTTTCCTTTTTGGTGCTCATGGTACGGGTTAAGTATATATGTGTACAAAGTTCAGCCAATTATGCCTGCAGCAATGCCAAATTCTAATTTCTTAGATTTTGCTATTTGCATTATGAGAAAATGGGATGATTCACACTTATATCTGCTGGGAGATTTTTTTAAAGGTTTATATTGATTTATGTTTTTAATTAGCTTTTTTCTTGCATTGTATTTCCAAATGTTCTAGTAGTTTGGAATCTCATAGAATATGAGTTGTGATAAAAAAAGGTAATAAAAAAAAAAGCAATGCAAATAGCTCACATTTAAGAAATTAGGAAAAAACAGTAGGTTTATGATAGCAAAATATTATCAATTCGCAGAAAAATGACAAAAATATGCCAAAAACCTGAGGAATGTTGCATTTTTGAACAGCTGACAATTAAAACATAACCTGAAAAAATATACAGAATGTGAATTCAATTTTATATTAAAAATATTGAAAAAAAAAATACAAAAACTGACAAATAGCTCAGGATTTAAAATTACAGTAGTTCTGCTTTTTCTTTTCTAGAAAGTGCCAATCCTGTTGATTGGATATACCATAGAGGTGCAAAACTGTGCTAAAAACCATGCATGGCTTGTATTACAAAAAAAAAAACCTCAGATATTTCTGGTGCGAAGTTCTTCAGCTTTTAAAGTGATTACAGGTCTAATTCCATAATGAGATGCCGAGCTTCGCATCCCATGCCGTACACCTGTCATAATAACTGGGAAGCTCCATCTCCTACCACACACACACAACCTGCCATATGTTATACGGACTTTCCTTGCCTTATAAATATACACATTGTTCCAGGTAAAACACAAGGGAGACACGGCAAGAAATCACTTATTCAACTCTCCATGGCTCCTACTCCCGGCTAATGCATAGAAATAAGTCATTTCACAAAGTACATTGATATAATTTGTGTAATATGCACAGTGGCAAGAGCCTGAATAATTAATAAGACGTGGATCATAATTGGATAATAATTCATAGACATCCTCTACCGCCATAAATAAATCAGCATCCGCCGCTTTCAGATAGGTTAAAGCTGATTTCTAAGCTGCGGAGAGTACTTAAGGAGCTGTAAAGATATCTTCTGCGCACAAAGTAGGTCTTTAATCTAGAACAGCTGTGGTACCTTATAATAAATTCTATTTATTGTACTAAAACAAATATGGGAGTTTAGGGATTACTGTGCAAGGGAACACACTGGCTACATGGTAACAGGCCTTGGAGAAACTCCAGGACCTAATAAAAAAAAAAAAGTAACAAACAAGATGAATTTCGTGTTCCGTAACATGTTGCCGAGGAACATTGATCTCAACATAAAATAACGCTTAGTTCCCCTATAATGACCCCAAGATGGGAACATCTAGCCTCCCCCAACACGACAAATGATGACCATATGGGGGATGGCACCTTCTCTACCCCAAATCTGACTTGAAGTGTAGTGCCGCCATGACTCCTTCAGCACTTAAGCAGTTAACTGCTCATACATACCCATGTGTTTTCAGATGTTCCTGAAAGAGGCAGACAGAATGTACTGCCAAATTATATTTCACCTCCCATGCTCCTATGATTTGTGGAGAGCATTTTCATAGATGAATAAATTCCTATTTCTTCCACTATAAAGATATTGGCTCAGTGATTTACTACTACCTTCTGTAAAGTGCGGAGGTCCGCAGAGATTAACCAACATCTCAAAGTCAACACAAGATTAGTATTAGGTTACGTTCCCACGACGAGCTTTTGGGGAGTTTTTGATGTTGCAGGTTTTCTGCACACTGTCGGCATCATTACCGTCATCATTGCGGGAGGTTTGGACATAAGATCTGATGGGACCAATGAATGGGAGTCAAAACGCAACGTGGGGGATCGCACCATTACTGTCCATTCCCTTCTCTGTAAGCCACAAGCTCCTTGTTCTTATGAACCTATAACACCTGAATTCATCTCCATCCCTGGTCGGCTCATTCACACCATGATGGCCCAGTCCCACATAGCGGTCATTGCATGAAGTTTCTTTGTTAGCGACAAGCAAATAAATTCATTTCAATTCCTAACAATCCATTTGAAATCTACCGTGACTTTGATGGTAGAACCTCGGTTGGGTCGAAAAGCGACAACTGTATAGAAAAGGACACTAAATTAGGACCCAATCCTAAATTTCCATTTGTTTGAAGTTACTTTTCTTTTTTGTATTGTTGAATTAGTTAAAGTTATCGGTGCCAAGATCTTCAAAATAGAGCACGAGTTTAATGAATTGGGCACAAAATCAAAGATACTCTTTTTACTTGTCCCTTACTTCTTTTTTGCCCCTTTTTATACAGTAAGGATCCTTTGAAAATGTCACACATTAGTCTTCTACTGCACAGAATTAAAATTAGACAAATATTTTACTCCACCAGGGTAAAATTGCACAAACATATTGCGAGATTTAGAAAATTCACAAATGAGGAATTAGGTTAGTACCTCTGGATAACCATTGTCACGCCCATACTGACGAACAGAAACCAGACGAACCCAAGTAACGTTAATGTAAAAAAGGCACAAATAACAAAGGATAAGGTGCAAACATAAAAGGTACTATTAGAATAGTTTTTACACCTGTAGAAGGCGCAATGACATTTATGAATTGGTGCCCAAGAGTTTGTTCACAACAGGTCCATTTACTTGAGCTTATGCTTTTTTACAACTCGACATTTTTTCTTGCAGAAAAGCTCCAAAAATTAATACTGCTTTTTTCCTCCACTTGGAAAAAAACAGCACCATGTGCGCTACCAAATTATTTTTTTATGTGGATTATGGAGCAGAATCTACTAAAAAATCCACATAAACAACCTCTGTGACCTTACAGCTTTAGCAACTAATCATTTTCTTGTTTGCAGATGAGAAGTGTAAAGTCTCATTCAGACATCAGTTTTTCACGGATATTACTTGTACCTGTAATTGTCTATGGGGCTGTTCACATGTTCAATTTTTTTCCATGGACCGAGTGGTCCGCTTAAGAAAACGGAGACATACGTAAAAAAAAAAAAAAGTGGGCATGAAGTATCTATAAATCCTATTCACTTTGTTGGAACGGTAAGATGCTGCTTTTCTTAGTATAACAAAAATATCCAGCGCCAAAAGCTCACCGAAAACTTCTCTCAGGCAGACAGCCTTAATACAGTGTTCCAAAATTAATATTGATTTTCATCCTTAATGTCTCTCTAATATAAGTTTTTCTTATATGGTTTACTTAAAAAGTCCCTTCCCTCGCAGTTTGAGGACACTTCCATTGAGAATTCCCTATGGGACACCATCAGGGGGCAGAGGCTGCGGTCACTGCCTCAGCCTTTGTCCCCATCCTGAAACAAAGAGTCGTCAGTGATGTCCGTTTTGGGGGGTGGGTTGGTCCCTGCTCTACTGAGCATGTGTCCGTTGTCAATTCTGACACATGCTCAATACAAGCTCCCTTGTCACTGTGCAATATTACATTCAATACTCAGTGACAGTGCACTCCCTCATCGGCACTAATGAGGAATGACGAGCCAGCAAGAGAGCGCATTGTTAGGCCACGTTCACACGTTGAGTATTTGACATCAGTATCTGTAAGCCAAAATCAGGAGTGGATGATAAATACAGAAGTGGTGACGGGTTTCTATTATACTTTTCCTCTGATTGTTCCACTCCTGGTATTGGCTTATACTTAGGTAAAAAACTCACCAGATACTGAATGTGTGCATATGGCCTAAGTGTGGCGTATAAGGAGAGAATGTGGTGAGCAAAGAGAGCGGAGACCAGCAGAGACAGCCCCGCCACAGAAACCGACATTATGACTTTTGGAATTGCATATTAAAAAAAAGCTTCAATCTAAAAGGATTCACAAAATACTGATGGAAAGGTCATGAATGTTAGATGGGTGGACGTCTGACACCAGGAACCCCCACTGATCAATGTTTTAGGCACTTTAATAGGAGTTGTTCTGCAGTACCTGGCAGCGGCTGCTACACAATGAATGGAGCTGTGAAGTGCAGATTCGTTCATTGTGTCCATATCCGGCTACTGCTGCCAAAACTAATAACAGCTGATCAGTGGTGTCTGACGGCTATCGATCCGATATCAATGATCTTTCCTTATACCTTGTGACTGGACAACACCTCCAAGGAGTGATGGAGATAGCCAAGAAAACAGAAGTAATGACAGGTGCAGTGCACGGACTGGTTCCATCATTACCTGAAAATAATATTGGAACATCAATGCCATATGAACATCATTACAGTGTCCCGACCTTGCAAGATATCTACACCTGTCCCTGTAAATTCTAGGACTAACTCTCAAACTGTTGTGTAATGCAAATTTTGCTTAAACTCGCCCTTTTGTGATTGTGCTGCTGGGATTTGCTCCCTCAAAATTGAGGCTGTTGGCAAGTCACGTAATCTTGACAATTGCAGTTTGCTGCAGGGAAACCTTAAAAAAAAAAGGTAACATTTTCAAGAAATCTTTGCGGAAAATCCACAAGAGATAAAATGCTTGCTCTACTCAGGATCGTAAAGCAATAGAAATGCACAGGAGCCGAGGTGGAGGAGAAGCCTCAGGAGAGCACTTGCCATGTTTGCATTTCATTTCCCATCAGTGCTATAGATGTAATTAGGATATTACGGTTCTGGTGACATTATGGAGGGTTAGTTGTATTCATACTCTTCAATCATTTTACAGTCTAGATTTACACCTCGTGATGTTTAATGCAATCCTACCAAGAGCGTCTGACTACAGCCATGACCAGTATATGTAATTCTATTCCACTCCTGATCAATATTTCCAGTCTCATGAGCGTCTCCGTATAATAGAAGTGTGTAAGTTATCATCAGAAAAAAATGGAGTTAGCTAAAATAACATTTTTTCTCCAGTCTAACAAAATATTCTTGTGTGTGCACGATGACAGCTCAGAAAATATGCCTTATAATTAATGGAAGGCTTATCTGATTGTGGTTACAAGAAAGCTTCCTTCAGAAAGTACTAAATCCAGAGCCATACGAGAGGGTTGTTCAGGGTACAAAAAAAAAATCTGCTTTCTCCTACAAACAGCACCACACTTTCTTCAGGTTGTTTGTGTCATTGCAAATCAGTCGGATTCAAGCCAAAGGAATTGAACTGTAATTTCTGACGTTACCTATGGACAAGTGTGGTGCTGTTTCTGCAAAAAAAAAACAGTATTTTTGATGTAATCCTGTACAAGCGAGATTGTCCAGGACTTTAACATTGATGGCCTATCGTTACGATAGGTCATCATCTGATCGGTGGGAGCGCAACGCCCAGCACTGATGAGGAGTGCACTGCTCCATCGATGGAATAGTGGCTGCGGCTGAGTACTGCACATCCACCGCCCCCTATTGATTTGAATAGAGGGTGAATGTGCAGTACCCTGCCACTATACAATCGACAAACAGTTCTAGTCGACACCGATAACAGCTGATTGGCAGGGTGCCAGGTGTCGTACCCTCACCGATCATTGATGACCTATCCTAAGGATATGACATCAGTGTTAAAGTCCCGGACAGTCCCTTTAAGGGCCTAGTCAGACATCCATATAACATGGATGACAATTCCATCGCAATGCACGGACTGGCTGGTGGTTCTCCTGACCCCAGCGTGACCGCTGCAAAGAAATACATGCAGTCAACCTCGCGTGAGGAAAGCCGCCGGCCAGTCCGACCATTGCGATAGTCGTCCGTGTTATTTGGCTGTGTGACTGCACTCTGAGGCCACGAACAGCATTGGATTCTTTCAGGTGCGCATGCCCAACCTCTGCTCCATTCAGACAAGGCTCTGCAAAGCCATGTTCTCAAGAACAATGGGGGGGTCCCAGTGATCGAGCCACCAGTGATCAATATCTTTATTTGTATCCTTTTGTACAACTATTTTATCTTCAGGTGTGAACTCAGCCAAGTATAAGGCCAGGGTCACACTTGCAACTGCAATGCCAGAAACTCACGCGAGTCTCTCACCTCAATATCCGGCACTGCCGCCGGCGGTTCGGACCGGAGCGTTCAGCTGCATAGAAATACATGCAGCCGCACACTCCGGTCCCGAGTGATGGGTGTTGAGGCGAGTTACCCGCATTGCAGTTACAAGTGTGACAACAGCCTAATTGTTAAACCAATTCTTCATCGCCTTCGTGCCTTTTTTTTGTTTGCACCCAATTTATTATTCTATTTACGCCTAAAGTCTGCTCGCCTGGTTTATTTTGTTTTCCGCTTTGTGGGAGAAGTTTTTTGATTCCAGATATTTTCACCTGATTCATTAACGATAACTTTGAAAAAGGTGCAAAATTTAACACAATTTTACTCCGGCCACCCTGATGTATTTCTGAGTATTTTGTGTAATCTTTGAACAATTTTGCTACACATGCAACTTATGGCGCCAAAGTCACCAAAATAGTTCAGGACAGGAAAAAAAAAAGACTTAAAAAAAATTTGAACCAAATTCATGAATTGTGTTCGGAATTTTTAATAATTTGCCATATAAAATGGCAACAAATGCAAGACAAAAAAAGGAGAGAAAGTGGCTTAAAAAACAAAACTAAACAAAAAACTGCAAACAATAAATTGGGATCAAAGGTTTCGATTTATCAAGACTAGCGATTTTCTCAAAAATTTGGAGACTTTTCAAAGCGCAATTGATGCCAGAATTCTGGAGAAACTGCTTGGATGATTCGGTGCCTGTGGCTTTTCCCTATATAATGTTCTAGAAGACCATGTCCCAGGGAATTTCTCAAAGTTCCTGGATCATGGCTGCTGGTGCCGATTGTAAGAACTTGCTCATAATCGTGCTGCTGTAATCCTTGTCTTGGATTACATGCATAATTTTGTTTATTCTTACTTAATTGAATGTTTTAATAACAGTGTGCATAGACAAATCGTTCCATTATGCATTGGTTCATTTAATTTATACAACTATGCCTTGAAGTGAAATCTTCCTAGTCATGTTTCATTTATTCATGTGTTGCTGCATGTCTCAAGTCATAATTAAATCTGGTCACAGACATCTGGATATCGGAAAACCAAATTTTTATCCGTGGCCCACCGGATACACCTCCCGGGATCTGGATATCGGAGGCTGCACATCCAGAGAGGCCGCCGGAGTCCAAATCACTGGTGTTAGTGAGCCCTCTAGTGGTTCTACTGGAAATGACGTGTCATCCGGTAGCCTATGTGCTCCAGTTTAGTAAGGTACTACCCATAATGCAGGTTATAAAGGAGTTTTTCATCAATATAATGATTCCAAAGCCCTAAATCTTCTAGTGGCTGTGATTCATTATTGCCTCTCAGTTCCATTAACTTGAATAGGAGAGAGCAGAATTGGCAGCAGTTCCACTACAAAACGTACAGAGCGGTGCCTAGTAACAATGGAGAGGAGCGCTGCAGACCCTTTTAATGGGAGCGCCTGGAGTCAGACCCCTACAAGTCTAAACAAAAGTTCTGGAACACCCAAAATTTTCCATAAGCCTAGGCACCTAGCAAACTTTGGCGTCACATCAGCTATCGCTGTTGCGGCCAAAGTCATCGTGAAGTCCCAGCCTAACAGTTTAAGAATGAAAATTGAACTCTGAGTCATTGCTAACTTTTTTGTTAAGAGTTAAATCCGCAGCACATCTTAGTCAGTCTTGGATTTCTGCTACAGAAAACACATCAAATCAATTGTGTGAACAGTTTTAGTATAGGAGCGCATGGGTCACATACAGCCGGCGAAATAAGTATTGAACACGTCACCAATTTTCTAAATCTATTTCTACAGGTGCTATTAACACGAAATTTGCAATAGATGTCGGTTACATCCCATCCAATCCACACAGGCAAAGAAATCAAACCATAGATATCCATAAAATAAATTATGTGTAATAATGAGACACAGGGAAAAAGTATTGAACACATGAAGAAAGATAGGGGCAAAAAGCCATGGAAAGTCGGACACCGGCTGAAATCTATCAGTAATTAGAAAGCAATCCTCCACTTTGTGACAAAATATCAGCTGGTTCAACTGATGGCCTATAAAAAGGTGTCCCATTACCAAGGTGCCACACATCTAAGAAACATCTTATGATGGGTAAAACCAGTGAGCTGCCTCAAGACCTTCATAACCTTATTGTTGCAAAACATACTGATAGCATTGGTTACAGAAGAATTTCTAAACTACTGAGGGTTCGATACTTATTTCACCTGCTGTACGCAGCAGATTTTGTGGATGGATTTTCCAGCTTGATTACATTATCAGCATGGTGTATAAGCTTTACAAATCTCATCCGTCGCAAAGGAAATCTGCAGCATAAATTCGCCAACACTTTTTAAATTCGAAATTTGTAGCAAGTAAATTTTTGCTCAGGATTAAACTGGGATTCAACATTTGCAATGAAAACCGTCTCAAATCCGCATTTCAAATGAATCCGCAGGTTTTTGCTGTCCTCTTTAAGGAATACATGCTCTTACTGTTTGTAATGTTTATTAAATTGTATTTTAGTTATCGTCTGTATTAGACAATTTAAAGAAAACTATGAAAATCAAACAATTGCTGTGATGAATTTATTTATATTTTTCTATAGGCTTTGTTTACTTTTTTATAATTTGGTTGCATTAGGGAACTGCATGCTAATACATTACGACTGTATAATAACAGTTATATTTACTGACGTATGTAAGGGGAAAAGTATTTAAAGGTAATGTGTATTGTCACAGCCATTGGGTTGCTCTCAGATTTTGCCCTTCTGGTGTCAGGTGATGACACTATGCAGACATTATAATCAGTTTTTGATTGCTGAGTTTAAAGGGTTATACCACCAGGATCCTTTTAGGAAGTAAACCCAAAGGAGCGCAGTTAACTGTCCACCTGCTGGTGACAGCATTGGCAGGATTGAAGAACTGATCTGTAGCTGTGACAGACATGTGACATACATACATATTCCTTGTTGTAATAGTTAAATACAGATTCCACAGAAATTGTAACAAATGTGGCCCAAAACTAAGTCTTTAAGTTGTGTTTATGGTAAAGGGGATCACATGACTTTGCAGTCTGCTCTAGGGTAATATATAGGTATAATATAAAGCAGAATTCATGCCACCCCTCCAGTCCGAACTAGTACCAAAAGTGATGGCATCTCTTCCATCAGTCGCCTGACCACTGCAGCCAATCACTGGCCTTCGTGTTCATATAGAATGGGTTCAGTATTAATAGGATTTAAATTTAGGACCTAGAAACAAGAAAAGTGGTAGCAAGATGTCTTCATGTGATGCAGTGTAGGAAAATGGAAATGTATCAGTACTAAAAGGTGTGGCACAATTAGAAAAATACAGTGACTTGTATGGTGTGCGTGCTCCTGTATTTATGTGCATGACCGTATTACCACTCTGTACAACCGGGCTTCTTCTACTTAACGACTGCAAATAATAGAACTCTCAGTTCCCAGACATCAGGGAAATCCTTAAAGAGCATTAAAGGGGTTGTTCAGGACTAACCATAGGACGTCAAAATATAAGATCGTCCCGTCACTCACACTAAAACTACTTCCGCGGTTCTGCCGAGGACCAGTTTATCTCCCATAGTAATAAAGTGCAGTACTTGGTAGCGACCACTAGGCAGTGTGCGGGGCTGCCGTGTTCCACCCCATACATCACCAGCCACTGCTGGTTGTTAGGGCGCTGGACAGACGCCCTACGAATATCATATTTTAAGCATGGGTCACCAAATATGTCATGGACAACCGCTTTGAAGGGGTATTCGCCATCTCCAAGATCCGATCCCAATATGTAGTAGGAGTAACAATAATAATATAGCGAATACCTCTAATTAGAAATGTAGTATAGTTCTTCTGATGTGCTATGTGCTGGCCATTGCAGTAGCTCAGGGATCCATGGTTACTTACCACCACTAGCAACTGTCACTATGAGTGTTTGTAACCATGGATACCTAAGCTACTGCAACGCCCTGCACACGGGGTAAGAGCCATTACAAATCCGAAGAATGATATACATTTCTAATTGGAGATATTTGCAAATAAATTATTTACAACTACTACATATTAGGATATGAATACCAACTCTTCTCAGTAACATGCCTAAAATTGTGTAGAATTTGTTTTACCTGCCGCTACTATTATAGAGAAATGCATTGAATAGCTATTTTTTTTTTTTTGTGGGTGTTTCAAATCGGGAACATGTCAATGTCTCTTGTGGGTAATGCTGAGTTTTATGTGCAGATTTTCTCCATAGACTTGCATTAGGATTTGGAAAATCTGCAAGGAAAAGAAACACATGCATTTTTAGTGTACTTCCAGGGTGGAAATGCATAAAAAAATACATGTAATCCTCATGAGAGTCACTAAAGTTTTGTAAAATCACATACCAGGAAGAATAAAAAACAAGGCAGCTTTATTTATAACATGACATCAACAAGAGACAAAAAAAAAATGATTACTTACCAGTAATCGGATTTTCCAGAACCCACAACAGCACCATGGAGAGGATCTGCCCGATGGACTGGAAACCCTAAAGCTTTACAAAGGTGGAGCCCTCTAATACGCCTCAGTGGTTTATAGAGCATGAGAGGAACTCCGTTTGGTTAGCTTGGTAGACATAAATATATCCGTTTGGTAATACGTGTCACTTACGTGATATAGCAACGAACCTCTTACACAATTATATCACTTTTTTTGCGACACCCTGTCAACTGTGCACCATCCACCAGAGAAAAGGAAGGGTGCTGTTATGGGTTCTGGAAAATCCCATTGCCGATAAGTAATCATTTTTCCCATTCTTCATTACAGTACCATGGAGAGAGATTACAGAGGAATACCCAACCACCGCTTGTAGGACTTTTCTCCCGAAAGTAAGATCCCCAGCACCTAAATTCAATCTATAGTGTTTGAAAGAAGTGGAGGGTAAAGAGCACTTCCCAGGATGTAGAAACAGCACATGTGGAGTGTGCCTTAATATGAACAGGAGTGAGGGTTGGAGCCAAAGAAATCCGTCTTGACCCATCTCGCTATGGACCCTTTGGACGCTGCCTGGCCTCTCCCTAGACCCTGAAAGAGAACAAATAGGGAGCTAGACTTCCTGACTTCACTGGTTAACTCTAGATATTGTAAGAGGCATCTCCTAACATCTAGGGTGTGAAATGAGCTTTCCCCTCATTTTTGGGGTTATCACAGAAAGATGGAAAAACTGTTTCCTGGGACCTGTGAAAGGTTATTACTACCTTGGAGAGGAAGGCTGGGTCAGGACTGAATATGACCCTATCTGGCAAAGAGTCGTGTATAGGGCTGGTTTATTAACAGGTCGTGTAGCTCCTCCAACCTAATGGCTGACGTAAGGGCCACCAGAAGGGTCATTTTCATTATCAAAACCTTGATAGGGGTTGTAATGGAGCTCTGCTTAGGGATTTTAAGACCAGGTTTATGTCACAAGGGGGCAGGGGTTCGAGGCTGGGGAGATATACTGGAGCAACCAACCACTTTAAAAAGAATCTAATTACTAGGGGTGGTCAGCAATTTTCTAGTCATAAAGGGTCCCTAGCATTGCAGCATGAACTTTAAGAGTACTCTTTTCAGCCACTTCACTGACCCTCTTTGTAAAAACACTCATGGGGCTTAGCTTTTTCTCAGTAGGTTTAAGCCTGAAAAGTTTAAGAACTTTCCCCATACTCTGTACTAAATATCCAACATGATTTTCATCCTGGATTTGATATGAGTGGAGATTAAGTTTTCTGAGCATCCACTTGCTGCTAGAAGCTTCCACTCAACGCTATGTCATTGTGTTAGAATGTAGTATGGGTCACTGGGATAAAAGTTCTGGGATTTCTGGAAGCATCCATGGATCTCCCACAGCTAGTCGGCGTAGCCACGTGAACCAAGCTCTCCTGGGCCAGAAGGGGGCTGTTAATATCACTTCTGCTTGGTCTGTCTGGATTTTCCCGAGGACAATCAGAATTAAGGAGATTGGAGGGAAAGCATAAGCTAGCTCCTTCTGCAATGTGTGGAGAAGAGCATCAATCCCGTAGTGAAGGGCTTTTGGATTTAGGGAGAATTTCAGGGTTTTTTGTTTGCTCTGCTTGCAAACAAGTCTATTTGCTGTCTCCCCCAGCGATTGGCGATTCTTTGGAATACCCGTGTTTAAAGCGCAAATAAAAAAAAAAAAAAGTGTTCCAGCTTCAAAGGTGTACAAAAGTTTATTGCAATTAAAAAGATTCCATGGTGGAAAGACAAAAAGTATAGTATTTTGAACGCATAAACTGTATTGTCTAGCTCTTTTTTTACACTTTGCTATAAGTGGTCCCTTGAATTCCGTGCTTCAGAACACCGGGAGCCTGGGTGAGTTGGTTTCTTTCCTTTATTCTTCCTAACCTGGGTTTAAAAACCACTCGTCCTGGTTTATTAGGTGACAACTGAGGTAATCTGCCTTGGAGTTCTCCTCCCCCTTTAGATAATTTGCCAATATTGACCCCAAGAAAGATTTCTTTCACATTGGCACCATCTTAAAGATTCTTTTGAAATAGTAATCTTTCTGTCTAGGTTTTCTCTGACTTTCTCTCCCTCTTCAAGAACTTCCCACTGAAGTTTCCTTAAGTTTTACTGTGCTCAAGTCATAGCAGGGATGCAAGATATTAAACTCACCACGATGGACATAGCCATCCTTAGGGTAGTCACCAGGATTTTGATTAACTCACATGTCAAACTGCACATCTTCTTTAATTTTTCCCTTGGGAGAAGTTTGACTCCAGAAATTTAACAAAATTCCCAAGAATATTTGCACCTGTTCAGGCTTCACCTAAGATTTTTAAAGTTTGTTATCCATCCCAGAAACCCCGATTCGTTTTACCGATTGTATGCACTGTACCTCTGAAGTAGTCTAAAGAAGGGATAAATAAAATGTTTTCTTCTGTGAGTTGACATTTCTGCCACTACCTTTGTAAACGCCCTTGGGGCCATAGCTAGGCCAAAGGGGAGGACCTGAAATTGTATGTGTATTTGACGCCCCTGAATGCTGACTGTTACCCTAAAGTATTTTTGGTGGTTGCAAAAGACAGGCACATGGTAATAAGCAGCTCTGAAATCTTTAGTGGCCATAAAACATCCTGGGAATAACAGTTTTACCATTGACTCCATCTCCATTTTTGCTTGGGAAAATGTCCTGAAAGACTGGTAGGTTTTTTTCCTCAGAAATAGGGGGCTGTAGAACCCCTTCCCTTCTTTTGGTTCGAGAACCAACACACCTTTTCCTATCAAAGACACCATCTCCCTCTATAGGGCCCTTTGATTCGCCCCTGATCGCTGATCTTTTGTGACCATACATCTTTCCAGGATGACAGTAAGAAATTCTAATTTCAGCCCTTCTCCCATGGTGTCTAGCATCCGCGGACTTAACAAAATCTGTTTCCAAGCAAGAAGAAAGTGTCTCAGCCTTACACCTACCTGGGCACGGGAGCCATTGTCTTCCCATTTTTTTAGGGAACCCAGATTAAAAAAAAAAAAAAAAAGACACTCCGCTGGATTCCGGGGAAGCAGTGCGCCATACCAAGCCGTGCCCCGGAACAGAAGTCACGGCTTCTTTGCCGGCTCCCAGGCATGTACTGTACACAGACAGGCCGTGCCGCTGGAGACATGTCCCTGTACGCCACGTTCTCCAGGGACCGCTAAATGATAATCCGTGCGATGCTGCCACCCTCAGCCCCATGTAAGATCTTCCCTCCCCAGCAGCACAAGGGAGCTGTAGAGTCTTCCTCAAGGACATGAAACCACTGAAGCGTCTTAGAGGGCTCCGCCTTTTAAAGCTGAAGGGTTTCCTGTCCTTGGGTCAGATCCTCTCTCCATGGTGCAGTCATAGGGAATGGAAAAAACTGCATAAAAAACACATGCAGGAAAACTCAAAAATACAATATAAAATTACATTAGTAGCCCAATTTACATAATTGTTGCAGACAATGTGCAACATCAAACACTCACCAAAAGCTTATTGTGGGAATGGAGCCTAAAAATGAGCTGAAAATTGTGGCTCCCACACCGACCTATGTAGCAAGACCAATTTGTAACAAGGCCAGCTCTTTTCTATGGGTGCCGTGTTGCATTTTTGATGTAGAAAAATCACAGCCACATATTTTTTCTCACATTGAATGTGAATTGTGAAAGTGAGAGAATACCTCTAAACCGCAAACAAAACTTTCAGAAATTTCAGTCACTTTCTCTTCAAAACTATAAGATTTATTTAGAGTTATGGGTGAAACAGCTCTATTAACCTTTAGGCTAATTTTGTAGGATCACATTTTGCTTTGATGTTGCCACGGTGATGTTGACGTATGTACATCGTTGCCTTCCTGTCATGTGACCTTTACTCATAAGGACACATTCATAGAAGGGGAGATCACCTGACAAATGGTGCATTCCCGGAATAGTTTCTTGTGTTTACATGGCTGCAGCACTAGTACCAGGAAAAGATGAGAACAAGGTGTACATCAATGGCAGGCCTCAACTGAAAAGCTAAGAAGGCTGGTGCAATACCCCTTTAAAAAGTGAACAGGTGTAAAAGTGAAAACAATGAGCTTACAGATTGTATGGCATCAGTTTAAAGGGAACTTGACAATCCGTGGGCAGCAAATAAGGCCCTCGCTGCGTGATCTCAGCCAGGTATGTTAAGGAGAAAAACCTTATAATAGACGCCACAAACCGTGCAGTGCATGGGACTAGTCCGACAAACAGGTCCTCAGCGGCTTCTCCCCACCTGGATTGACAGGTCTCTACCTACGTGAGCGTACAGAGACCGGTCAACCGAGGGGAGCCGGCACCTGTCCCACTAGACTAACGCAAGCTCGGTCCCCGGTAGCTTTTAAAATATTGATTTAGCACATTGGCTACACTTGATACATGCGTAATTCTACTGCACACACTGTATAGTTACATCCAGTCGACTGAATGAGTCCCAAGAGCAAACATAGTGCTCCATGGCATTGCCCCCCACCCTGTACTGCACAGGCCCATATGCAGGTTGATCACACATTGTCAAGGCCACCAGAAAATGGTCTGGTATGGGTTGTGCCTTATTGTACCTCTAGTCATGCTTTTGACGCTCCATACATCAGGATGTCCAGCTATAGCCATGGGTGGAAGAGGCACAACGATTACCCCTAATGCCACATCAGTTAACCTCATAGTAAGTCTCAGTTATAAACACATTACGGATTATTTGCATTCAGGTCACTCATCGCCATTTTAAAAGGGAATCTGTCACATTTGACCTATCTAAACTATTAATATGGGCATACAGGCTATAGACTACCGAAAACAGTCATCCCTGCATGCCTCGTATCAGATGCCTTGTTGCTGATTATATAAATGACCTCTTCCAGGCTCTGGGGAGGATGGTGCCTGGAAGATAACTCTGCCTCTAGAGCTTGCTTTTAATATGGGGGAATTACCAGTGAGACAAGTAACTAACACAACAGGAGAAATTAAATTTTTCTTGCAAACATTTTTTGCTTCTCTCTGAGCTCTGTTGTCTTGTAACAATA
This sequence comes from Oophaga pumilio, assembly GCA_009801035.1. Taxonomy (NCBI): domain Eukaryota; kingdom Metazoa; phylum Chordata; class Amphibia; order Anura; family Dendrobatidae; genus Oophaga; species Oophaga pumilio. The sequence goes on along the minus strand of VIAB01004242.1, from coordinate 66,994 downwards.
TTACAGCCCCGTCTGCATGAGCTGGAAGCTGAGAGGAACCTGCAGATGTGTCAGGTAAAATCACACACCGCTCTGCAGTGAGATCAGAAGAGCAGAGCGCGGCCATTAAACATCACTCTGGTAACTCTCCCTTCATGTAAAGCAAGCTCTGGAGGCAGAGTTATCTTCCAGGCACCATCCATCCCAGAGCCTGGAAGAGGTCATTTATGTAATGTGATAAAAGAGGATTTCTCAACAAGACATCTGATATGAGGCACACAGGGATGACTGCTTTCAGCAGTCTATAACCTGTACGCCCATATTAATAGTTTAGATAGGTCATATGTGGTGACAGATTTCTTTTAAAGATGATTTTTCTCCACCCCTTCAAAGTGGTCAGCATGAAGGAATTCTTGTGACCAATCACCACTCCAGATCCCACCCTACTCATGCAGGCTCCTGACATCTTACCCTTTCATTAACAAAGATCCCTGTGTACATAGTCTCCTGCCAGAGGTCTAGAAACCCTAGTAGGACTCTATGAAACTCTGACCATGTACAGACATGAGGCAATGTGCACACGGCCATTAAAAACAATGACATACTGGCTCCCACTCCAATTCTTAATATACGTACTTTGCATATAATGCTCTAAAAGAATGGAAACAAAGCAACACAGGAAGTTAAAGCTCCGCAAAAATCAAATGATTTTCTTTAAAAAAAAAAAAAACACTTAAGGAGTTTACATGGGTTGTATACTCCTTGGACAACAGTCACTTCAGTAATGTATAATGTATTCCCCAGTGTAAAAAAAAAAGTCACTGATCCCGTGCACCATTCCGGCACTGTCTGCAGCAGATCCCAGTTAACGGCTTCTAATAGGTTGTTCCGCTCACATTTCCTTAATACAAAATATGGACATATACGAGAGAAAAGTGTGAATGAAGCAGCCCATTAGCGGTTGTTACTTGGTTGAAGCTCTCACGTAGCACACTGTCACGCATCCGCTTGATAATATGCTTCAACCTCACGGGTACAGCAAGTGAGGAGCTTTTTTAAATTTTACAGTAAATACAGACTTTAAAGAATTGGAATTGGTCCACTACATTGTATAATGCCCCCATTGATTTACACCTTTTAACTATTTTTGTAGATGCATTCTGCTACCATAAGTGCCTGCGAGTTGCATGATTGATGCTCGCTCAGTACGCATCACATGACCCCGGAAGCAGCCGCCGCTGACATTCGCTAATGTCACGTCAACTACCGGACTTCCTGGATTCACCCAGGCGTGACCCAGTAGCACGCACCTCCTGACTGACTGGGCGGCATCTCACTGCACGTCACAGCCCAGTATCCAACGCAAACTTTCCCTCTCTCCTCTGCCTTCAATGGCGGCAAGCGCGTGCGCTGGACTGTGACGTGCAGTGAAACGCGCTAGCTAAGTCCCTAAGCTTTATGTAGAAACAAAGTCTAGTTTCCTGCACGAGGCGTAGGTCACTGTGGCAGGAGCAGAGTAGATGGATCAGGAATTGAAGAGGGGGATGATAAATGCAGGGACAAGTCTTCCTGATTCTACATAGAGCAGAGAAAAGAGAAGAATCAACTGGGCAGAAAGGTAAAATGAGCAATTGTAAGTACACAATGCTTTATAACTGCAATATATTAAGAGGATAAAATCTTTGATGACAGAAAATACTGTGACTTTAAATAAAACGTACTTTTCAGTAGTCCATTCTTAAAAGATTTTGCAAGCCAAAAAAAAAACCTACAAGATGTAGTAAGAGACATGGGGTGGGGAGGGGACAAATCTCCACACAGCTTAAAGTACACCATTTATTAGAATACTTGCAGAACCCGATGAATGGGTCATACAGTTATGGACATGTTTACTCTCACAAAAAAAAAAACATCGTATAGGTTCATTTATCAAAATTTGGGAATGTGTAGTGAAACAAAGTAAAACTAATAAAATGGAAACAAGAACCATAAAGGAAATGAACAAGAGTTAGCAACCTGATATACAGAGGACTATGCGGCAGCACATGAACAAGTCCTGACCGGACAAGAAATAGAAGCATCGATCCGTTTCATGGTTCAGCTTTAAAACTTTTATTCTTATTTGAAGTTAGCAGCCTCAGGTTTATATTTGACATAATAAAACAAGAAACACGTCCCCCGCTTCACGGTCAGATACGGAAAGCCAGGTGTATAGGTGAATTATGAGCAAGCGTCATGTCAGACAGATAGTCTGCTACACATTACAAACACTGTGCGGGGACAGTGGCCGGAGGTTGGAGCGATCGCTGCTGCAAAAAGCTATACATTTTAAAGAAAAGTTTTCTTGTATTTTTTTTTTATTTCAACAAGCATAGACATTTGCTATATTTCACAAGATAAATATCTCAAATTGAAACTAAATCAACAATTTCTACAGTATGTCAATTAAAATGGGCCATCAGACATACAGAATGAGAAAAAGGAAAAAAAAAAAAAATCTGACAAGTGTCTTTATTTACAGAAGTCCTAACGTGAGTTTTACACATGTATACTTTGTCCTCGGGTTTTCAACAAACTAATCTCAGACGTTTAGAATCGTTTTGTGGCCATTTCACCCTTTGGTGCTGGAAGAAAATTTTTTTTTAGGTTTTTTTTTTTTTTTAACCTCCCAGCAGCTTTTGTAAATAAGAATACCCAAACCCACCCACCCACCGCCCCCCAGAAGTTTAGGAATTATATACAAACATAAAATGGATTAAATTTTGTGCAAAAGGAAAACCCTCTTAAAGAAAATAAAAAATGGTCACTTGTTAGATAAAGCTATGCTGAGTCATGTACTTGATGTGTATTCACTACCACAGAGTAACATCTAGAATGCAAGGCACAGATGCATCCGACACCCCATGCTACAGTGCAGAAAGACCCTAACCGGATGATAGGGAGCAAGTTCTAGGGAAAAAAAAACAAAACAAAGTATGACGGTTGGCATTAAAAGTTAGCTTGCTTATTGAAGAATTCATATATTTTATCATACGACGAGTACTTTCAAAGTCTGAGCGGCACTAACTGACCATGTCGTTGTCACACCCTAAAAAGAGTCTTTAAAAATACTAAAAAAAAAGAATATTTAACTGCTGCTTTCAAGATAAACCATGTAATGAACGGATTTACAAAAAAGAACAATGCGTGGACTATGATATTACCATCTCAATAATTTATAAGTGCTACGCACAAAGGATTCGGAGCGCGGCATGTTGGTTTCTCAAAGACGACTGCTCCGACTCAACGCCTACTATGTTGTTGGAGCAAGCAAATGACCAGCCATTGTCGAAGGTTGTCCTGGGCACAGTTCGAGCGAGCTGCACCCCCTTTACCGTTTTGGCAAAGTGCTGCAACATCCCACCTACCTGCCGGGGTGATTGCAGACACAATCTTTTATGTTCCAATAGTGTCATAAGTGCCACCAGCATAGCCCTGGCATATGTATGTGTGGCGTCATGGTTCTGCATTGTTAGAAACTGACTATTCAGGGGGGGAAAAAAAAAATCCCAAACCCCAGCAACGTATTATTGTGTCAAACGATTCTTTTAGTACAGCGATACTTATTGGACACGTCCTCTGCGGTTTTATTAAAGCACTACCTTCACCTTGGGGTAGTGAAAAAAGAAAATACAAGCGACAACGCAACCCTTATGTTCTTAACTGATCAGATTTCACTTTAGAGCTGAGGATGCTTCACTGCTGGGATCACGTGGGTGCGGGGCAGATGTTCTGAAGTTTAGGAGACGTCTTATCGGTTAAACGCACGCATAATGCAACTAGAACCCAGGAAAGCACAACGTGAGCAGTTATCTGGTGCCTATTTACAAGTATTTGCTATGCTGGCAATGCTGTCATATGGCGAGAGGATTTAAGGAAGTCTAACCATCACAAATTGTCATACAAAGAAAAAAAAAAAAAGATCTGTAGGCAAAGACAATAAGCATAAAATATACCACTGCATATAGTTAAGGCTATTCCTGTAATTAAACTTTGACTTAAAACACAAGTGATTCTCACAATGATCCCGCTTGAAAAGTCCAGTACCGAGGCGCTCTTCCTAGGTATCATTCCAGCACTGAGCGTTTCAGCTTCTGCTCCTGCAGGGGGTGTGAGGAATGCCATCCTTACAAATTAGATATTCCGACTGTCGTGAAATGCAATGATTCCATAAAGTTACTTTTTCCTCGTGGGCCACGTTTCTTAACAGGTTGTGAATTGTGGAGATTTTGGGAGGGAGAATTAGAAATGTTTAAATTTCAACAGGACAACTCACTCAAAGCCAAAATCCTATTTTAAGCACCACTCAAAAAGTGGCCATAAAAAGCAATTTTCTCCTTCTCCGAGCCTAGAAACGATGGCAGCTTGGTAGACAGTTTTTAGCAACCAGTTCACACAACACTTTCTCGGTTGCCAGGCATCAGAACTGCACGGCGACAGATGGGACAAGTAGAGTTTTCAGAAAGCCAGCGATCGATACAGTGGACGTGGTACTCGTGTGAACAGGGGAGCTTGCGGAGCTTGTTACCTTCTGTGTACTCCGTTATGCACACACTACACGTTTTCAGGGCGTCGTTTTCACCATAATTACGGGTTGACAGGTTGTCAATTTGTTCTTTGGTGAGTCCCCTGGGTTGATCATCATCATCTTCATTAAGCAAAAAAAACTGGGCCAGCCTAAGAAATGGCAGAGATCCACTTTCTTCAAATGTTACGGATCCTCTGTTATTACGGGCTTCTCTACGACCACCGGATGTTGAAACGATTTCGGCATTGGCCTCTTCAGGTTCCACCACTGGCATGGGAGGTTCGACAGGCTCTGGCACAGGAGCCGGTGGTGGGACACTTTCAATAACGGGTTCACTGGGAGCTTCTACTCCCACGGTGACTGGCTGAGAGGCAGCTGCTGGAGCGCCAGGCTCTGCATCGTTATCACTGTACATGAAGTAGCTGAGCTCCCCAAAACCAGTCATTATCTGCCGGAGCATGGTCTGGATGGCAACAGAGGTGGTCTCGCTCAGGCCTGTGTTTAGAATCCGACGGATTGGGATTCTGATCGTACTGACATATGTCCTGACTCCAGCTCGCTCTGACCGCGAGAAAGTGCGACGGAATCCTCCACGCTCACTCTCATAAGTGACTGTATTGTTAGGGGTCTGAGAGCGCGAGCGTGTCCTGTTTGCAATGCTATCCCGTTGACGATACTCGCCTGGTCGTACCCTCCTAACCTGAAGGTCTAAAACTATGGTTGGTGGCCTCTGACCAGTACCTGCACCTTCTGCATTTTCTGGAGTCTCTGAGGGAGGAGGCTGAGGGGAGGCTCTGGTCTCTGGATTTGACAGTACTACACTAGGATTCTGAGAGTCGGTGGCTAGTACTTGTTGCCTGGAAATTACATGCTGTCTAGTTCTCGAGCTTCCCTCGGTCTCAGATGAGGAACTGCTCAGGTACGCAGTCACAAGCTGCCTGGTTCTAGAGCTACCCTCTGCTTCATCAACAGTGGGAGCCTCAACAGTCTGTGATAAGCTATGAAGAGCCCTGCGAGTGGGCGGCTCCACGGGTCTATTCAGAGGTGATCTGCTTCTATCAGTCCTTGCCCGGATCCTTCGCTGGTCTGGGCTGCGACTTCTTGCCCTCCTTTGACCTCTCTGAGGACTTGGTTCCTCTGTAACTACTTGCTCTTGTACCACAACACGGGGTGTAATTTCAGGTTCCGGTTCTGGCTCTGGTTCCGGCTCAGGTTCAGGCTCTAGCTCAGGTTCAGGCTCAGGCTCTGGTTCAGGCTCAGGCTCTAGCTCTGGTTCAGGCTCCGGTTCGGGCTCTGGTTCAGGCTCTAGCTCTGGTTCAGGCTCCGGTTCGGGCTCTGGTTCAGGCTCCGGTTCGGGCTCTGGTTCTCCCTCGCCTTGACTGACAACTTCCATATCTTCAGCTGCATTGGTTTCTGATGATTGCTCACCTGGAGGCAGATTCTGATTACCAGCGCTACGGTTCACATTTATCTCCAAACTAAACCTAAAATCTCCACTATTTGGATTGGTTCTGCTCACTGCCCTCCATGACTGGTTTCCACGCTGGCCACTTCTTGTTGTATTTCCTGTCTGTCTGACTGAATTCAACCAGTCAATTATTGAATCGCCATTGGAAGAGTCCTCAGTCCCCTCTCCTGCAGGAGCTTAAAACAGAAGAAAATGCATTAAAATAGATTAATGCCATACAGAAATCAAGGCAAAAAAAACACCACCACCACAAAAACAGAATTGTAGAATTATAAACCTTAAATCAGAATGCAACTAAGACCGGGTTCACGTCACATTTTACGCTACAGTCAGTGGCTCAGTCAGGGCTTACATATGAAGCCCGGAAAAATGAGACTTGGACATTTGCACTTACAGAGCCATTGACTAATGAAGTAAAAAAAGGGGAGAAGCCAGCGCCGCACATGGTCAGAATGCAAT
>VIAB01004241.1:79299-90442 GCA_009801035.1 Oophaga pumilio | reverse complement strand
CGCCATTTGACTTTTTGAATGCAAAATTTGTTGGAATAATTAGCAGATGCCATGTCGCGTTTGGAAAGCCCCTGACATGCCTAAAAAGTGAAAACTCCCCCACAGGTGACACCATTTTGGAAACTAGACCAGTCAGGGTACTTATCTAGATGTGTGGTGAGCACCTTGAACCCCCGGTGCCTCTCAGAAGTTTAAAAAAATGGAGCCGTGAAAACAAAAACCACAACATAAAATTTTCCCCACAAAAAAAAAAAATATATATAATAATAATAATAATTAGCCCAAAATTTTGCATTTACACAAGGGCTACATGAGAAATTGCACCAATTGGTTGTGCAAGGTCTCCCGAGTATGCAGATACCCCACATGTAGGGAAAGAATACTGTTTGGGCACACTGCACTGCTCAGAAAGGAAGTAGTGACGTTTTGGAACGCAGACTTTGATGGAATTGTGTGTAGGTGTCAAATTATGTTTGGAGAGCCTCTGGTGTGCCTAAATAGTGGAAATCCCCCACAAGTGACCCCATTTTGGAAACTAGATCCCTCAAGGAATTTATCTAGACATGTTGTGAGCACCTTGAACTGCCAGGTGCTTCACAGAATTTTGCAACGTTGCTCTGTGAAAATGAAAACAAGTTGTTTTACCCTCAATTTTTTTTCATTTTCACAAGGATATCAGGAGAAAGTGGACCCCAAAGTTTGTTGTGCAATTTCTTCTGAAACGATACCCCATATGTGATTGAAAACTACTTGAGGCACAGTGCAAAATTCAGAAGGGAAAAAGCGCCATATTGGAGTTCAGATTTTGCTGGTATGGTTTGAGGATGCAATGTCACATTGGCAGACCCCTGAGGTGCCAAAACAGAAGAAACCCCCATATATGACCTCATTTTACAAACTACACTCCCCAATTAATTCATTCACAGATTTTTATACTATTGGGCGATGAAGAAAAAAAAAAAAAAATGAATTAAATCTTTACCACTAAAATTTAGTTTAAGCCCCAAGTTTTAATTTTTCTAAGGGTTAATAGGAAAAAAATGGACCTTTGTTGTGAAAGTTTCACTTGAGCACACAGCACACAAATACCCTACATGTAAATGGGAATTATTTTTCAGGCACATTACAAAGCTCAGAAGGGAAGGAACGCCATATTATAGTGCAGATTTTACAGTTATGGTTTGTGGTGCCACGACCCACTTGGAGAGCCCCTGAAGTGAAAGAACAGCAGAACTTTTCATAAGTGACCTCATTTTACAAAATACACCTCTTGATGAATTAATCAAGGGGTGCAGTGATCATATTGACACCCTCAGGTGTGTCACAGACTACCATTGGCCTGTGAAGAAAAGAAATGACAGTCACCACAAAAAAAGTAGTTTTAGCTCCAGATGTTACATTTTCACAAGGAAAAATTGGTAAAAATGGCATCAAAATTTGTCCCACAATTTTTGTTGAATGCAGAAATACAACATATGTGGCTGTACAGTACTGCTTAGCCATACGGAAAGACTCGGGAGGGACATTTGCCTCCTGTAGCCAATAATTTCCTAGAATACTTTGTGGACTCCATAAACAGAGCCCCAAGTGCTAGAAGAGCAGAATACTCTCTCATGCGATCCCATTTTCGAAATTATACCCCTTTGGGAATTTATCTACAGGTGTAGTGACGATTTTGACTCCATGGGAGTTTTCCAGAAACAAGAAGCAGTGGATGTTATTGAGTAAATTGTAAACTGCCGTTGTAGTGACCAGTACGTTGTGGTGCCCAGCTCATGCTTCTGGAGACACACACACACACACACACACACACACACACAAATAAAGCAGGCAGGCTGTCATCGCTACAGAAATGCCAAACATGTGGATGCTAAATGTGGTTTAGGCTCACTGTGGCGCTAAGAATGGAGGGAGGGGCATTTGGATGTGAGAGCACAGAATTAGCTTGTCTTCTTTTGGGTGGTGGTGGTGAGGAGCCCTAGTGCTTTTCCAGAGCCTTTGTACTACCAGTAATGTGGACGCCCCCTATATTTCCATTGACAGATGACGGACCTGAGTGGGGGACTGTTGATTTGCTCATTCTATCTCTCAAAGATTGCAGTAAAGCTCATCGCATACTTATCCTTGCGCTGAGCACTTACACCGGGTCTTCATGTAATTCTTTTGAAATATATGATTCAGATAGAACCCCTGATGGAAAATTCCCTATAACGAGGCAGATGGAAGCACTTTGGACACAGTCTGGCCGATGATCCAGTGGTGTCAGTCTTTTTTTGGCGTGCATAGAAGTGCGATCCACCACAATTTTGTGCACTACTAAAATTCTAAAAAGAAGGAAAAAGCTAAACAGAGGCCAGGTGGAGTCCAGAGTAACTCTGCTGCCTCATTATAGTGAATGGCTCCCTCGGGTGGGGGTGTTCATTTGAATCACATCACTCAGATTTAGATGGAAACCCCAAAGCAAGTGCTCAGCGCAGAGACACAATAAATATGATCCTAAATTATATATATAATGTTCCTAACAGCTTTACAAAGGCCTTTTCTCAACAATCCTTTCAAGGCTGCGCTTATCCCGGTTGCTTGTGCACCTTTTTCTACCACACGTTTTCCTTCCACTCAACTTTCCATTAATATGCTTGGGTACAGCACTATGAACAGCCAGCTTCTTTAGCAATGATCTTTTGTGGCTTACCATCCTTGTGGAGTGTGCCTTCCGGACATCTGTCAAGTCAGCCGTCTTCCCCATGATTGAAGGCAGTTATGCATGAGCATTGCAGTGTGTTATGACTGTCAGTGCTACACTGACAAGTCCATAACACCGTGCTCTGAGCATGGTCCGAGGGGTTTGCCGTAGCCTGGTGACCCGGCCGACATCAGGTCACTGTGGCAATGACTGGACCCTGCAATGATGTCGCTGGGTCTCAGATGCAAGGGCAGAGGCGGTTTTGTTCCCTCTGCCTGTTCGGTAAATGCCGCGATAGCAGCATTTAGAGGGTTAAAGAGCCGGGAGCACTGTGGGCACCGCTCCTGGAACTGGGAGTCGGGTGTCACCTGTCTGAATCTGCTGACACCAGGCAGTGATAGAATATAAAAATCGCCTGGACGTACTCAGTATGTCTAAGGTCGGGAAGTACCATTCGACCATGACGTACTGAGTACATTTGAGGTCGGAAAGGGATTAAAGGATCTGGGAATGTTTAGCTTGCAAACAGAAGGCTAAGATTAGCCTTAATAGTGGTCTACAAATATCTGAAGGGATGTCACAGTGTAGTTCAGTGTTTCCCAAACTCCAGTCCTCACGGACCCCACGGGTCATGTTTTCCGGATTTCCATAGTGTTGCACAGGTGAGAGAATTCCTGATGCCTTGATAATACTTCCACCATCTGCGCAATACAAAGGAAATCCTGAAAACATGACCAGTGGGGTCCGTGAGGACTGGAGTTTGGGAAACACTGGTGTAGATGGATCATCCTTGTTCTCATTTTCACATGGCAACAAAACAAGCAAGGGAATGAACCTGAAAGGGAGCAGATACAGATTAGATGAAAAATTCTTGACAGTGAGGGTGATCAATGTGTGGAACAGGCTGCCACGAGGTGGTGAGTTCTCCTTCAATGGAAGTCTTCAAACAGAGGCTGGACAGACATCTGTCTGAGATGGTTTAGTGAATCCTGCATTGAGCAGGGGGTTGGACACGATGACCCTGAAGGTCCCTTCCAACTCTAACATTCTATGATTCTATGAAGTCACATGAAAGTCTCTAATCAGAAGGAGTGTAAACAATTTATGTCCATTAGAGCAAAAATGTGATTACCGTAATGCTTTATTACTAGCATAAAAAGTATTTCTGGCATAAAACAGAACATTGTTACTTCTGGTAATGCTTTGTGCAGTCCTCTAATTTAGGAGTAATAATAGGTTTTACTTGAAAAGACAATACAGTATGATCACCAAAAGAAGAACTTGCTAAAAGGGCCCCTTAACTTATGAAATGGGAAACTTACTTGTTTAACCCCTTCATACTTTTACATCAGATGTCTGGGTCCTCATATATGGAACATGCTCAGTAGGTGAGCCTGCACTATACGCATATTTGGTGTTATTGGATCTGTAGAAGTCTGACCCATCAATATATGAAATTAATTATTCCATATGGTTAACAAAAAGTTAGTGCAATGGGGGAAGGTGGTGGAGATGAATGTAAAGTTGAAATTAAATAATTGTGTTCTATCCCTCCCTAAAAAATATTGCAATAAAAAAGGTGATTAAAACATTGTGTAGACAACAAATTTGTGAAAATAAAGCCCTCACACAGCTCCAACGAGAAAATTAAAATGTTGCAGGTCACTGAAAAAAATAAAAGAACATCTTCACTGCACTTCTTCTCCATCTTTTTCAGTACATTATATGGGAAAGTGGATGGAGGCATACCAAACTAACTCATCCCAACAACTCATACAGCCATGAAGATGAAAAAATAAAAACACTATGGCTTTTAGAAAAGGAAGAGCGGGCTTTTTGGTACTCACAGTAAGATCTTTCTTGGAGCCTTCATTGGGGGGACACAGGTAACCATGGGTGTATGCTGCTGTCCCTAGGAAGCTGACACTATGCAAAAAAAAAAAAAAATTGAAAAATAACTCATCCCCAGCAGTATACACCCACCGACAGGCACCAAGTACCTCATTTGGTGTAAAAGCAGTAGGAGAAGCAACAAGAACTCAAAACATATGTACCAACCCAACAACAAGGGATGTAGGCCCAAACAAATGGTACAAAAAAATTAGGGAGGGTGCTGTGTACCCCAACGAAGGCTCCAAGAAAGATTTTACGGCGAGTACCAAAAATCCCTCTTTCTTTATTGCTTCATTGGGGAACACAGGTAACCATGGGACGTCAAAAAGCAGTCCCAAGGGTGTGAACAAGAAGAATGCCAAGAAAATGGACCTAGGTTGGCCGATGTGCAACCACCGCCTGCAGCACCTTCCTACCCAAGCCTGCATCGGACGAGGTGTGGGTATGAACCCTGTAGAACCTCGCAAACGTGTGCAGGGACGACCAGGCCGCGGCCTTGCAGATTTGTAAGGCCGAAGCTTGGTGACGGACAGCCCAGGAAGCCCCCATGGCCCGGGTAGAGTGAACCCGCACTACCGGAGTAGGCTGTTTGTCCTGAACGTGGTAAACCTCCAGTATCGCCGAATGAATCCAACGGGCGATAATGGACTTAAAAGTTGGGAGCCCCTTTCGACGACCCTCAGAGATGACAAACAGGGAATCGGATTGACGAAAAGAAGCAGTCCTTGAAAGATAGACTCGAATAGCTCTGACCAAATCCAGCTTGTGGAGGGACTTCTCCAGCAGATGAACCGGGGAAGGACAAAATGAGGGAAGGACGATGTCATCATTGATGTGGAAAGAAGATACCACTTTGGGAAGAAAGGAAGGAATGGGTCTGAGAACTACCTTGACCAGATATAGAATCAGGTATGGGGAACGACAGGATAATGCTGCTAACTCAGATACCCTCCTAATAGACGTAATATCAATTAGGAAGGCCACCTTCGATGAAAGGAAGGAAAATGAAATGTCCTGAATGGGTTCGAATGGCGCAGGTCGCAGGACGCCGAGAACAAGGTTAAGATCCCATGGATCTATCGGAGGATGGTAACGAGGAGCCATGTGGGCGACTACCTGAAGAAAAAGTCTTCACTTGCGAAAGGGAAGCCAGATCCCTCTGGAAAAGGATAGACAGAGGGAAACCTGGCCCTTTAGGGTACTGAGGGATAGGCCTGAGTCGAGGCCTACTTGAAGGAAACCCAGGATGGAAGGACGGGAAAAGGACATCGGAAACATGTTTTCCTCGCACCACCGGAAAAAGGCTTTCCAGTACCTGTGGTAAATGAGAGAGGATACTGGTTTTCTCACTCTAATCATGGTCTGAATGGCCTGGAGAGAAAAACCAGACTCCTTCAGAACCGCGGCCTCAACGGCCATACCGTTAAACTCAGACTGAGAACTCTGGTGGAAGAGGGGGCCTTGTGAGAGAAAATCTGAATGGTCTGGAAGCCTCCAGGGAATGTCCGAGAGGATGTTTACCAGCTCCGCATACCAAGGTCATCTTGGCCAGTCTGGAGCTATAAGGATCACGGGAATCCCTTCTATCTTTTTCATGACCCTTGGAATCAAGGGAAGAGGTGGAAAAAGGTAAAAGGGAGCTGAAACTGGGACCACGGAATTACGAGGACGTCGCAACCAAAGGCCAGTGTATCCGGGACCCGGCTATGAACAGAGGAACCTTGTGGTTCATCCAAGATGCCATGAGGTCGACGTCCGGAGTGCCCCATCGCTGACATATCTGACTGAAGACTGTGGGATTGAGAGACCACTCGCCTGATGCGAGGCCTTGGCGACTCAGAAAATCTGTTGCCCAATTTTCTACCTGCGGGATGTGAACGGCTGATACGGCTGGAACGTGACGTTCTGGCCAACGCAGAATCTTTGCCACTTCTGCCATCACCTGTTTGCTGAGAGTCCCGCCCTGGTGGTTTATGTACGCCACGGCAGTGGCGTTGTCCGATTGAATGCAGACCGGCTTGCCTGCTAAGAGAGACTGCCAGCGGAGAAGGGCTAAGGCAGATAGCGTCCACCAGGTCAGGAATTGCCTCACTTTGAGAGGCAGAAGCAGAGGATGGTCTAGAGACCGTTCTCTTGTCCCAGGCAGACAGGAAGGCCAGCTGAAGAGGACGGGTGTGGAACTGGGCGAAGGGCACGGCTTCCATAGAGGCAATCATCTTCCTCAGGACTCTCATGCAGGACTGAAGGGGGAGAGGGATTGGGCGCTTTAGGGATCTGATTCCCTTGTAGAGAGATGAAAACTTGTCCTTCGGAAGGAAAACACGAGCCAGGTTTATGACGAACTCCCTGCCGAGGAACATCAGTCGCTGAGTCGGAATCAGGGAGGACTTCTCTCTGTTGACTATCCAGGCGAGACAGGCCAGAGTGTCCAGAGTGACTTGACGACACTGATCGCAATCTCGGCGGGACAGGCCTTTGATCAGCAGATCGTCCAAGTATCACCCTGGAACGAAGGATGGCCATGACCGCCACCATGACCTTCGTGAAGACCCTGGGGCAGACGCCAGGCTGAAAGGAAGGTCCGTGAACTGATAATGATCCTCATGGATCGCAAACCGAAGGAATCTCTGATGCTGTATACAAACAGGAATGTGGAGATAAGCATCCTGAATGTCTATAGAGCAGAGAAATTCCCCTGGCTCCATGGAGGCGATCATCGAGCGCAAGGACTCCATCCTGAAGTGGCGGATCCGAACGTGGCGATTCAGCTGTTTTAGGTCCAAGATCGGGTGGCGTGAACTGTCTTTTTTCGGGACTACAAAAAAGATTTGAGTAGAACCCTGAAAATCGTTCGTCCAGAGGAACGGGTACAATTACTCCGGTGGTTAGAAGAAAAGTCAATTTTGTTGCCTGACGTAACGATCTCTCTGACCCTGGTGTCGACGACCACCGACAACCATGCATCCCTGAAGAAGACGTCATCCCACCCTGGAAAAACTTCCAGGTGGGGGTGACCCGTCACTTAGAAGAAAATCTGTTAGAGCGGGACCCGGAGGGCTTGGAGGAGCGGCCCTTTAGCCTTCAGTGAGGTGCTGGCTTGAAGGATGGTTTCCTCTTTTCACCTGGAGCGGGAGGACGGTCCTGCTGGGAGGATGTTCCTGAAGAGGACAAAGGTCGAAAGGATTGAAAAGGCAGAGGGCCTTTCTTGTTGAAAGGACGTTTAGGTCTGGATTGAGGTAGAGAGGTGCAAAATTATTTGGTAGAAATTATCTGGTCGAGCCTGGACCCAAAGAGCCTATAACCCTGGAAGGCTAGGTTGGTGAGTGACTTCTCTGAGGTCAGGTCTGCATTCCACGACTTCAACCAAAGGATGCGGCATATGGCTATGATGTTGCTACTTGTTCTGGCGGAACAGGAAGCTGTATTCAAGGAAGCAGACAGAAGACATTTGCAATCTGGTCTGTGCAATCTGGTCTGCCAAATCTGCTAGCTCCTCCAGAGGAGCTGCCGCTAAAATGCCTTGGCAGAGTGTTTTAGCCCAAGCGGAGATGGATTTCACCACCCAGGTGGAGGCGAAACTGGGGCAGAGGGAGGAACCAGTCGCCTCAAAGGCCGATTTGGCCAAGGACTCAATCTGCCTGTCTGTCGCATCTTTAAGAGACGCACCGTCCGGCAGAGACAGAACTGTTTTGGAGGACAGACGAGAGACCGGCGGATCCACCTTAGGGGACTCTGCCCATTTGGTGAGCAAATCTGGACTGAAGGGATATAGCACATCTAGGTGATTCCTGCCCAGAAAAGGTTTTCCGGGATGCTCCCAATGTTTGGCCAAAGTGGCTTCAAACTCCCTGTGATTGGGAAAGGTCCGGGAAGGACGCTTTCCTCGCTTAATTGAAACAGAGTGATCCTGAGAGGGCATCTCATCTTCCTTTAATTTAAGAGTTTTGGTAATAGCCGAGATAAGGCTATCTACCATGTCCTGCATTTTGGAGGTCCGGTCTGTATCCGAGTCAGACCCGGACTGAAAATCCACATCCGAACCCAGGTCCTCCTCCGTGGAGGGGAAATGGAGGACATCCTGGAAGCTGTAGAGGGGCCCTATGAGCTGGAAGAGGAGCCAGACAGAGCCCGCTTCCTAGAACATCTACCCGATCTGTCCTTGTGAAGGTCATGGTCAGGTGCATGCGAATCGCCCTGAGAGGCGTTCAGAGCACTGGTGGCCGCAGATCGCTATGGAAGATGTTTGAGGACCTGAACCAGGGACTGGGATACTTTAGTCAGGTCAGAGACCTACTGAGACATGGCAATAGCCCACTCCGGAGGGAGGGGTGTGCTCTCATCCCGGGCGTTGGAGTGCTCCTGGGGGCAGACATGGTGGAAGGGCTGCAGGATGGGCAGAAAGGAGAGGGCTGACCTAAGGACCACTTTGTCTTGCAGCGGGCGCAGGCGTAATGAATTACAGTGGGTTTAGAGGGGGGACCAGAAACCCCTCTGGAGTTGGGCATAAGTCAAGTCTTGTTGATACTGCTGAGGGGCGACTATATAGGGAGATGGAGAGAGTATAGAGCCTACTAGACCAGCGACGAACAGCAGATGACCGCAGGCTAGCTGTGTCCCCTTGTGTGAAGAATGCAGCAGGAACAGCGTGAAGGCTGTGAGGTGCAGGTCAGCGGAGCTCACGGATCCAAGATGTCCCCTGAGGGAAGGCAGCACGCTGAAGAGCGGGGGGTGTGGGCTGAAGTAGGCCAGGGAAACAGAGGCTCAGAATCAGGTTGGATAGCTCATAGGGGTGGGCGTGACCAGCCCCGAAATCAGCCAACCTGATGAAAGCGAAAGTTGCCCCCCTCAATTGGCTGTGACGTTGGAGGGCAGGGCAGAGTAAAGGAAAGGCGCCGAAAGACGCGCACGAGGCAGGGGGCGTGGCTTAAACGGCACGAACTCTCTCCACAGCGAGGTCCCCCCATTGGACAAGAAAGAGTGCTGAAGAGGCAGGGAAAGCGAGGTAATAGAGAAAAATGGCCGCAGCTGTAGAGCCTATGAGGTGATCTTGCATAGCGCTGCCGTGGGGTGAGGGAGGAGGGCTTCCGAAGTAGATGGGGGAAACCCTGTGCCTACCAGGGAGGCTGCCTGCGCTGCAGCACCACGCTGCTGGGGGAGAGAAGGAATCATACATTACCTGAACGATGATGTCTCCGGCTCCTCTTCACAGCTGAGGATCCATCAAGAGCCCTCGGATGATGGAGGGTCCCTGGCATAAGGGATCCTCCTTCCTGCACCGTCTCCAGACGGCATCAACCTCTTACAAGAAGGGGGGAGGCCACCATTAGTGACCACAGTCTTCCTCTCAGCCCTTCCCGAGGAGAGGGGTGAGGAAGGAAAAGGCAAGGACTGGCCACCAAGAGTCGCCCTGAAACACCTGGAAGGGTGACAGGGGACAAAGTCCTGCCTGCGGGTCCGAGAGTGGGCGATGCAGGTGACATCACACTGCTCTCGGTCGCGTATGTGTGGGAAAACAGGGTGAGATATTACACTCTGTTACCCTAGAAGATGAATCTGAAAAACAAAGGGAAAAGATTAATAAAACACAACAGGGAACCTGCAAAGGAAAAAAGCGGATCTGGGATCAGATCCAGGTTCGCCTCCTACAGACACCAAGCACAAACTGAGGTACTTGGTGCCTGTCGGTGGGTGTATACTGCTGGGGAGGAGCTATTTTCAATTTTTTTGCATAGTGTCAGCCTCCTAGCGACAGCAGCATACACTCCATGGTTACCTGTGTCCCCAATGAAGCGATAAAGAAAAAAATATATCTTGCAAAGCATAAAAACTAAAAGTTGGCCTTGTCGGGAACTATTCCATTTTAGTCTGTTGCACAATAGTTATTGCTTCATATCATTTCTGTATGTTGCACTCCTGTCAGTGGTGTAATTTTCGGGTTACAATGAACTTCCCTGCCTCTCCTTATTTCAATTGCAGGTTACCACACACTAATTTATTCTGTGAGCGCAAAACAGAATGTATTTAAGAATATTGCAATAAAGTCACAGAAGAGCCCCACCTTAACCTGAGCAGGACGACAAAATTTTGTTGACCAGCAGCCTGTAGTCTAGCCATAAAAGTCACATAGAATTCTACAGGAACACTTATTTCAGTTTCACTTTCTTTATTGTGCCTGCTGAGCAGGAGCCCATATTTCTGTGTGAGGCCCTGATTAACACTATGCTCAGCATGCAGATTATGCCACTATGGCAGAGAGGCTTCTTTCAGCAGGGTTGTAGTCTCAACTGTGCAATGTCTCTTGGACACCTGGGCCAGGACATAAACTCACTTCTTATAAATGAGCTTTAAACTCTCAGGGATAGGGTTGTGACACCAGAGACAGAGCTGGTCATCTGTCAAGTGTCACGATACCATGATTAAGACCTAGAGTCCAAACGCATTGGATTACGCTGCCATGTGTGTTATGCTGTTAGTGCTTATTTTGCATTGAACATAATTTGTTCTGATTGTATGACACGAATAAGAGTTATTTTTTAAGCAATCAAGATTTCCTGTGGATCCTGCTGG
>VIAB01004241.1:29647-41835 GCA_009801035.1 Oophaga pumilio | reverse complement strand
GGGTCTCTTAGGTTACACTTGTAGGGATGCTCCTGGGTCTCTTAGTTTATACCTGGAGGGATGGTTACTACTTTTGGTCTCAACAGTTTTTAAAAGGATTATTATAAAATTGCCTGTAAATTGTTTGTTGAAGCCTTGACTCTGGGCTTTTACATTGTGGCTGCCATATGTAGCTGTAAAAATCGGTGCGTGTGATGGCCGATAGTAATACCACGTGCCAAATCGTGCAGCCGCTTGCTTCTTAATGTGTTTTTGGCTGAAGCCACAACATGAATCCCTCATATTTTTTACAAAAGCCAATGTGACTTCCACTATGGAGCCATGCTTCTACCGCTTGGTGCTCAGGTGGTATTTCACCCTACATCCTGTAATGTAAAAATAAAATGATGGCCTCCTCATTACTTGTCATGCTTTGCATCTGTTCTGCAGCATTTTACATTATAATCACTGTCCCCAATAGAGCTCATAATCTATAAATTCACTATGATTACCTCTTTGGAATGTGGGGGGAAACTGAAGAACCCGGATGAAATCCACGCAAACAAGGGGAGAACATGCAAACTCTTTGCAGATGTTGTCCTTTGTGGGATTTGAACCTAGGACCCCAGCGCTGCAAAACAACAGTGCTAACCACTGCGTCATTGTGCTGCCTGATAATTGAGTGATAAAGTAATGTTGGCTGCTTGTATGTCACCATTTTTTATTATAAAAACACCCACACCTCAGTTTTTTCATTATTGGACACCCCTCTTTAAACAGTATTCATGAGTAAAGCAAATCTGTTACCAGCTGCCCAATAGCGGCCACATCAGTCACACGTCATTTCAATCGCTGCTTGTAGGCAAATCTTAGTGACATTAACCACAATCGCATGAGAGGTGCTACTGGGATAAATTATCACTGTGTTCCCTTGTATTAAAACTTTGTCCAGGTCACGTGATGGACAGGTGCATTGCTCACTACAAGTTCTGATTTCTTATACCGACACTGTAATGAGTCCTACACCCGTGTATCCATCACAAAATATGGACAGATTTTAGGCTAGGGCTATACAGCTGCGAACGCTATTGCACGGCCAAGCATCGTCCAGTGCTTCAGCTACATCACAGCACAAAGCAAGTATGTGGGGTGTCATTGCAGCCTCGAAGGCTCTCCAACAAGTAAGTCGCAAGAAGTCCAACGATGTCGGATTTGGAGCAGCAGCATTGAATGAACCTTGGTCACATGAGAGGTGTGGTGAAAGCCGCCATGTAGCCCTAGCATAAGGGATCATACTCACATGCGAGAAACTCGGACGAGTCTCGCACGTCAAAACCCAGCACTGCCGCCGGCACTCGGATCGAAGTGTTCAGCTGCATAGAAATACATCTAATGCGCCTTTTCTGGGCAGCTGCGGGCTGCTGTTTTTAGGCTGGGGGCCCCCATATTCATGACCCCTTACCAGCCTGAGAATAGCAGCCAGCACCGGTTAGTTTTGCCGGGTTGGTTCAAAAAATATGGGGGACCCCACGTCGGGTTTTTCATTCATTATCTCCTGCTCGTGCTGTTGCGGCAGAGCAGGAGAGAATAATGACAGCCAACTTCAGCACCACAGGCGGGGGGAACAGCGGCTTACTGTAGCGCTACTTCCCCTGCGGCCGTCTGCGTGGTGCTGATGCGGCACACAGGTGGCACACGTAGTACACACAGACACGGATATCTCTGGACGTGTGAAAGAGGCTTTGGACACTGCATACTTAGATTAGTCTTAAAATGTGTCAGATTTATTTCAGTGATTCATGTTTCTTGATAAATCTGTTCAGTCTAAGTTTTCACCCCTTATTGGCTTTCTTTGAACCAGAAATGAGCTCCACAATTATGGAGCATTGTGTTGCATGTTAAACCACGCTCGTTTTCAAATAAGCCGCTCCCTCTAGTCTGACAAGTCAAAAAAAGAGTCCAAAACACATAAATATCGTTCAAGTCGTTAAAGATAGCTGTTTTTGGTCCAAAATACAGCAGGATTCTTACACATTTAGCTTGATAAATATGCCCCGTTGTGATTTTTCTTTCCATCTCACCGATTTTGCAGTACAAACTTGGTAAAATGCCAGATGACGACTCATGCTGTTTTGGCATCAGTTGAAACAAGAAATGATCATAGGACATGATTCATCACAGTGTTTTCAACACTTTTATGGCGTAAAACACCCTGAAATGTCGCTACGTTTTAGCACAACTTTAAATTGTGCAGAAACTTAGCAGCTTTTTGTCGTTATTCGTCATTCCTGGCCAACTTGGCAAAAGTGGTAGGAATTTGGACGAGGCATGGTGAAGCCAGTCCGGCAAACCTAAAATTTGTGCCACTTTCCTGTGCGCCTGTTTGATGTAACATTTCTGACGGAGGTGCACGCTGTAAGATACACCTAAGTTATTAAGTGGCAATCTCCTCTTAATTAGGTGCATCTTACTCCAGCGCTCTCTTCGTTAAGACTGGAGAAAAAAATCGGGCCAAGATTGTGCTTGACTTTCTTTATAATGCTCTTTCTGTTTATACAGGTGCATCTCACAAAATTAGAATATCATCAAAATAAAAAACAGTCCATAACATAACTACTGCATGAGTGAGGTGGGTGTAGTAAGACATGATGTAAGGCCATCAAATTCACAGTCTTTGCTCACTGTCAACAAGGGAAGAACAACAAAATAAAATGTGCTGCATAACTAATAGGTCATCATATTGCTAGAAGGTAGGACACACTAATAAACAGGGTTAACTAGAATGTAACATAACATATTTGTCACAGTAACTTAGCTGGGCTTTCATTTATCCGTTGCATCAGGGTCAGTTTTCTTGAAACATCATATACAGGTGCTTCTCACAAAATTAGAATATCATCAAAAAGTTAATTTATTTCAGTTCTTCAATACAAAAAGTGAAACTCATATATTATATAGTCATTACAAACAGAGTGATCTATTTCATGTTTATTTCTGTTAATGTTGATGATTATGGCTTACAGCCAATGAAAACCCAAAAGTCATTATCTCAGTAAATTAGAATGCTTTATATCCAGCTTGAAAAAATTGTTTTAAAATCCAAAATGTTGGCCTACTGAAATGTATGTTCAGTAAATGCACTCAATACTTGGTTGCGGCTCCTTTTGCATCAAATAATGCATCAATGTGGCGTGGCATGGAGGCAACCAGCCTGTGGCACTGCTGAGGTGTTATGGAAGTCCAGGTTGCTTTTATAGCGGACTTCAGCTCGTCTGCATTGTTGAGTCTGGTGTCTCTCATCTTCCTTTTGACAATACCCAATAGATTCTCTACGGGGTTAAGGTCAGGTGAGTTTGCTGGCCAGTCAAGCACAGTGATTTTTTTTAAATTTATTTTACTCATTTATATAGCGCCATTCCACAGCGATTTACAGACATTATTGGCACTGTCACCGATGGGGCCCACAATCTAAATTTCCTATCAGTATGTGACACTTTTGTTTTTAAACCAGGTATTGGTAGTTTTGGCAGTGTGGACAGGTGCCAAGTCCTGCTGGAGAATGAAATTTCCGTCTCCAAAAAGCTTGTCAGCAGAGGGAAGCATGAAGTGCTCTAAAGTTTCCTGGTAGACAGCTGCGCTGACTTTGGTGTTGATAAAACACAGTGGACCTACACCAGCAGGTGTCATGGCTCCCCAAACCATAAATGATTGTGGAAACTTCACACTAGACCTCAAGCAGCTTGGATTGTGTGCCTCTCCACTCTTCCTCCAGACTCTGGGACCTTGATTTCCAAATGAAATGCAAAATTTACTTTCATCTGAAAACAACACTTGGACCACTGAGCAACAGTCCAGTTCTTTTTCTCCTTGGCCCAGGTAAGACGCTTCTGGTGTTGTCTATTGGTCATGAGTGGCTTGACACAAGGAATGTCACACTTGTAGCCCATGTCCTTGATACGTCTGTGTGTGGTGGCTCTTGAAGCAATGACTCCAACTGCAGTCCACTCCTTGTGAATCTCCCCCAAATTTTTGAATGGCCTTTTCTTAACAAGCCTTTCAAGGCTGCGGTTATCCCGTTTGCTTGTGCATCTTTTTCTACCACATTTTTTCCTTCCACTCAACTTTTCATTAATATGCTTGGATACAGCACTCTGTGAACAGCCAGCTTCTTTAGCAATGACCTTTTGTGGCTTACCCTCCTTGTGGAACGTGTCAATGACTGCCTTCTGGACACCTGTCAAGTCAGCAATCTTCCCCATGATTGTGGAACCTACTGAAACAGACTAAGGCACCCTTTTAAACGTAGGAAGCCTTTTCAGGTGTTTTTGTTAATTATTTTAATTTACTAAAATAATGACTTTTGGGTTTTCATTGGCTGTGAGCCAAAATCATCAACAGTAACAGAAATAAACACTTGAAATAGATTACTCTGTTTGTAATGACTCTATATAATATGAGTTTCACTTTTTGTATTGAAGAACTGAAATAAATTAAGTTTTTGATGATATTCTAATTTTGTGAGAAGCACCTATATATGATGTTTTAAGAAAACTGACCCTGATGCTAAGTTACTGTGACAAATATGTTATGTTACATTCTAGATAACCCTGTTTAGTGTGTCCTATCTTCTAGCAATGTGATGACCTATTACTTATGCAGCACATTTTATTTCTAATTAGCTCCTACGTTTTTATTTTGTTTTTCTTCCCTTGTTGACAGTGAGCAAAGACTGTGAATTTGATGGCCTTACATCATGTCTTACTACATCCACCTCACTCATGCAGTAGTTATGTTATGGTCTGGTCATTACCTAGTAAAAGAGAACTCTTCCCATGCAAAAATTGTCTGTAAATCTAAGACCTGCTAATGTCCAATTTTGCTAATTGGTGAAAATGATATTCTGGGTTTACTCAGAGACAAGGGCAGTACATGCCTGTTGAAGCCCTGACATGTATATCAGAGACCATGCTGCTACTGTTTTACCTTGGGAGTAGTATTTCGGTATAATGAGGAGCAAAGACTGGTATAATTTTTAATAAGTTTCCAAAGTGGTACATTTGACTAGATTGGGATAGGTTAGGGTTATTAACCCCACCACCTCTCCAGCTGCTTTCTTGTTTTTGGTGCATTGCAGTGGCAAAGTGAGAAAACTGGATGTGGAAATACTATACAGTATAAAAGCAGGTCTGAGTGTCTTTACTATAAATACTTTTCCTTAGGCTGGAATCAGACTAGTATATAGCATCCGATGCAAGAGCATTGGATGTGATATACTAATGACAATCGGCTCCAGCTTTGCTGTGAGAGTGAGCCAAGTGTCAGTGCTCTGGGCTCCTCTGGCATGACAGAATCGCATCACAGGTGCGGAGGAGACTGAGAAAGTCGTTTCTTCATCTCCTCCATTGTCTGTCTTGGCTTATATTTTACTGCACTGGGATGACATCCTAGTGAAGTCCGATATATCACACACATCTAGAAACTTGTATGGGTGAGTGTGATCTGATTCTCGCTGGCAATCACAGAATGCTGCAATTGTTCTCTCATGCCGAATCGTCAAAAGAAAATAATCGCTGATTTGAGCTGCCCCATAGAATAACACTGGTCCAAGTGTTATACGATGTTTTATCGCATAGCATTTGGCCGTGTTATTTGCTCGTGTGACCCCGGCCTTAGTAATCCACTCATGTGTCCTTTTGATCTCTGGTCTTCTATATATGAACATGTTCACACATTAATGTGATGTATGATATTGGTGAGCAACACTAATACTGATAAAATAAAAAATGTTTTCTTACAAAGTGAAAAAGACACAGATAACAGAAAACACAACCCATTGCTGCATCCATTGCATGATTCTTACCTCGGCCCTACTAACTTATAATGGGATCTGTTTGACATCTCAAATGCATATATTCTCAGATTTGAGTGAAATAATAGTAATGTGTGCATTGTTATGTTTTCTTCCATTGAATTGACAAACAACTTCAAAGAACTATTCAATAAAAGATTAAGGAGCCATAAAAAGGATTAGTTGCACTTCCTAAATATTTATAATAAAGCAAATGGCCCTGAGGAAGCCACCTCTTGTCACGCTAAGGGGTGGTGGACCTACTGTGTCACAGACCAGGCTTTACCCTGGAGGGGCGTGGCTAATGGGCTACCTGGATTTGGCTAGAGCTACTGATGGTGTAGTTAGGCTTGAACTGCAGGTAGCCACCAGGTACCACTCCAAGGGCAGTCCCCCGTACTTCAGCAGCTGACCCCAAGGGTCAAGATCACAGTCACGGACTTGGAGTCACTGGCAGGACAGGATTTGAAATGACAGGTAGACTAAATGTCGGAACCTGTGTAGACAACACGGATTCTGTGTCACCAAATAGAATGGACACTGGTGCTGTTTCAGGTACTGCCAGAGCTGTTTCAAGCTCAGGTACCGCTGAAGCGGTCTCAATTTCAGGTACTGTTGGAGCTTTTTCAGGTTTAGGTACCGCTGAAGCCGTTAAAGGTTCGGGTAACAGGAACAGGTTCTGATTTAGACAATATGATTAACAGGGACGTGCAATAGACTAGTTGCACCAACACTAACCAGAGGGGAAGCGTTGCTCAGGCACCTCCCTACATAGGAGCGTGCCTTAAATACCTGATGCCTCCCAGCTATTTGCTGGGTGCATTTCCAGAGTACGCGCTCTGCCCTTTTAAGAAGCGGGGAGCATGCACTAAGTGCATCACCGGGAGATCTGGGCGACGTGTGCAGGCCATGGGGAGCAGGAAGTCAAGGCAGAGAAAGAACACAACGCAGACCGATGCGGCGGTGAGTATATCGGCGTACCTGCCAGGAGGAGGGAGAGGGACGCCGGCATTCACACCACAGTACCCCCAACTTATGCCCCCTCTTTATCCAGCCCTCAAGGCCCTCATGAAATCACTGCGGAAGAAACGGGGCATGAATATTGTCCTTGGATTCCAACAATCTCTCTTCAAGGCCAAGTTCTCTTCAGTCCACTAGGAAAATGGTTTTAACTCTCACCTTCATGGTAAGAATGCTTCACACTACCCAGACATCCTCAGAGCAGACTAAAGTGAGCGTAGTACCAGGATCCTTGAATTGCAAATTCTCTCCCTTCCCGGCATGGCAAGCCACCAGCTTGGAAGAATTGAAGACAAGTTGGGGTTCTTCCTCTTGGTCGGTGGGTAGGAAAGACCTGGAAAGCGCATCCACCTTGACGTTCTTGTCAGTGTCACATGTTTACCATGACAGAGAGGAGTCAGAAGACAGCAACATCTGATTTTTCCTACTCCTGCACTGATTGAAAGCACTTCACCTTCATATTAAATGGTGTAAATTTCTTTTAGCAATGTAGGGGTTAATCAGCTCAGTTGAGAGCTCTTCTAAGCTTTCCTGCATTAAGGCTCTCAGTTGTGCACTGTTAGCCACTCCCATCTCCTATATAACCCGGGCCCTGGCTAGCATTCATTGTCATAGCTAGCTTATGCTGAATGACTGGAGGTGGTTGGTAGTTGCTATTGGAGAAGGTGTTTTGGTGGATTTATCTGTGACTGTTGCTAGGTTTTAAGTTTGTGATAATTACACTTCTACTTTGGTTTAACCCCAGCCTTCACTCCCCGGTGTTTACCTCTGTTGTTTATGTGTGTTTATTTATATGATTGGTATTTTCCTTTATTCCTGTTCGTATTACCTTGTTAGTCTGGTTGGTGTATTACAGTACACTACTACTTCCCTGGATGGAGGAAGGGTACAGGTTGAGGGCAGATTCAGGAGCTAAGGCAAGTTACATGGCCCCGACATCTATGGCCTGTAAGCTATACTTCAGGTTACGTCCTTGTTTCTCAGGAACCAAGGAGCAACAGGTGGGGATAATTGCTCTCATTCAGGGTGACCCCCAAGCATGGCCATTCTCTCTCCCATGTGATTCCCAGTCGCTCCAGACAGTGGAGGATTTTTTTCTGGCACTGGGTCATATATAGGATGACCCCTGGCTGACTCCACACTACATCAGCTTCAGCAGGGAGACCGGCCAGCAGAGGAGTATTTCACTGAGTTTCAGAGGTCCACTGACACTAAGTGAAACGACCCCACACTCTGTAGCCAGTTCTGTGAAGGGCTACCTGTAATGGTGAAGGATGCTTTAACCCTGTACGTGTCACAACTCTTGTTGGGTGACACAGGACCAGGGGCTCCTTCCCTGTCCCTAACACTAGAAGGCGCCCTAGCTCGCCCTTTTCACTTCTAAAGGTAAAGATGCCAAAACACACACCTTGCCTTATCTCCTGAATCCGCCCTCCATCTGTACCTTTCCCCCACCCAAGTAAAAGGGGACTAGTTGTGCACCTTAGTACACCAACCAGACGAACAAGGTAACACGAACAGGAGAAACAGAAAATATCAGGCATGCAAATATTCACTCACATATAACTAATGAATGCACCAGGAAGTAGAGGATGGGGTAAAACCAAAGTAAGAGAAGGAAAGGGAATTATCACACTTAATAAACCAAGCAACAATCACAGATAAACACGTCATGTTACCACCAACTACTATCCTTCCAGCCATGCAGCATAAGCTATCTCTGACGATGTGGGTCAGTCAGGACCCAGATTTTATAGTGGATAGGAGTGTCTAGCAGTGCTCAGCTTAGAGCCCTAGCTTCCAACATGGCCGATTAACCCGTGTACTGCGAAAAAAAAATTAGCATAGTTTAAAAAGAAGGCGAAGTGCTTCTTTTCAGCGCAGGATTAGGAGCAATCAGACACTGCGGTCTTCTGATTCTTCTCTGTCGTGGTATCCCAATGACAGAACCCCCTTTCTACGAGGGACCTCCGGAACATCAGAGCCGGACCAGACAACATATAGATAGCAATCTTCTCCATATGCAACATTCCTATCGAAAGCTCGGTAACAACTTGAACGACTTCGGATAGTGCCTTTCCCTCGATGGAGGACAGCATCAAAGGACTCTGAAGGCGACGGACGGGAATCTGATACCGATCCATCATGGCTTGCTGTAAGAAATTTCCTGCTGAACTGGAGTCAAGGTAGGCCGTCTCAACGGACCCAGCGTCTCTACATGATTCGGATACATTCAGAGTCAATGGTGGAGAGGAATTACTCTCGTCCAGGGTGGCCTATCCAACAGACCCTAGCCTTTGGAGTTTTTCTCGATTTCTCAGGACAAGAGCAGATTAAATGTTCTGTGCTACCACAGTAGTAGCACAATCTCCTGGCACAACGGTGTTCCTGCTGCTTAGCCAGCTTAAGATGGTCGACCTGCATAGGTTCAGAAAAGACAGCTGTCTCAGAAGACTGGGGAATAAGCGGTCTCTGGAAGGATTGAGCCAGACAAGATGGTTTCCTCTCATACATCACATCTCTGGAACCTGAGGTGGATCCTTATTGCCAGGGAAATCAGTTCGTCTAGAGTAATAATAATAATCTTTAAATAGCGCTAACATATTCCGCAGCGCTTTACAGTTTGCACACATTATCGTCACTGTCCCCGATGGATCTCACAATCTAGATTCCCTATCAGTATGTTTTTTGGAGTGTTGGAGAAAACCAGAGTAACCGGAGGAAACCCACGTGCTGCCCAGAGTAGCAGCTATGTCTCGACCAGACAGTTCATCCTTAATCCTTCCAGACAATCCAGAGCCTCATCAATCGAGCCAAGTTCATAAGAAAGGGTGCGGAACTGGACGGCATACTGACCAACAGTCAGACCTCCCTGACCCAGTCTGAGAACGGAGGATGCAGCATAAGACACATTACCTGGCTCGTCAAAGACCTTACGGAATGCCTCCAGGAAGTCCTGCAAATCTAAGGTCACAGGATCCCCTCTCTCGCAAAAGAGGTTGAAGCACGCTAGGGTTTCTCCTTCTAGGTGGGACATCAGGAATCTCACTTTAGCTCGATCATAGGTAAACTGATGGGCCAACATTTCATAGTGCAGCATGCACTGGTTAAGATACCCACAGCACTGCTTAAGGTCCCCATCGTAACGTGTCAGAACAGACAGACAAGGACCAGTTCCAAATACATAAGTTGCTGGCTGAGTACTCACTGCCGAGGTTGCTGCCACTTGGGTTGGAGCAGATAAAGCAACCAACATCAAGGCATCTAAATGGATATTCACTGTCCGCAGATAGGACAGAATTTTATCTTACTAATATCATTGAAGGGTCACTCATGGTACAACACTAACAAGGAGTATTGAGATCAGTGGGGTTGTTGGCCTGAGCAAACTGTCACAGTGGTGGGTGATGGACCCACTGCGCCATGTACTGGACTTACCATGGAGGGCATGGCTAAGCGGCTACCTGGTTCTCGCTAGAACTCCTGATGGTCGAGTTAGGCTTGAGATGTAGGTAGCTGCCAGGTACCATTCCAAGGGCAATCTACAGTAATGCAACAGCTGACCTCGAGGATAAAGATTACAGTCACGGATTTGGAGTCACTGCAGGACAGGATTCGAAATCAGAGGTAGACTAGATGTCGGAACCTGTTCAGACAACACAGATTCTAGGTCACCAAACAGGACAGACATTGTTGCTGAATTCAGTTGCAAGATCAAGTGCCGCCACAACAACACATGTTCAGGTGCCACTGCAGTGATTTCAGTTCAGGTACCACTGAAGTGGTTACTGGTTAAGGTACCGCCGGAGAGGTTTCAGGTTCAGGTACCACAGGAGCTGTTTCAGACTTTGCTGGAATGGTTTCAGGCTTATGTACTGCTGGAGCAGTCTCAGTTCAGGTAACGCCAGAGTGATTACAGGTTCAGAAACATAAAAGCAGGTTCAGGTGCCGCCGGAGCGGTTACAGGTTCAGGTACCGCCAGATCACTCTCAGGTTCAGGTACCGCCAGAGCAGTTACAGGTTCAGGTACCAACCAAAGCGGTTTCAGGTTCAGATACCCTCAGAGCTCTTTTAGGTTTAGGTAACAGGAACAGGTTCTGATTTAGACAATACGTGTCACGGGTGTGTCAGATGCTACAGACAGTCGCTCTGCATCTGGCTGCAGAAGGTCTCTGCGTTTGGCATTGCAGATGCCTTCTTAATCCTTCTGACTTTTTGACACAGTGGCAACCTCCCTCTGGCTCTAACTGACACACCTGGACCTGGGTGTTTATAGACTCTGAGTCTGCTTCAGGGAGTAGCTGGTGATATTCACATTTCCCCTTGTGAAGGCTTGGAGCTATAGCAGTCTGCTTACTTCCTCTCAGGTGCTGTTGGAGGACGTTTGGTGTTACCTCTCTGAGTATGCACAAGCTAAGTTGCTTCCCCCTTGATTTTCTCCCTTCTTGTCCTTAGTGTACAGTGGGGACTGACCAGTGCTAACCCCCTTTGCTATTCAGGGCCTAGCTTTAGGATTATACAGGGCTTAGGTTCCTGTTCCGTCGATTGGTGTGGAACCAATATAGGGACGGTAGGGGAGGCAGGGTGCTATTATATCTGCCTAGGGGTCTCCGCTCACCCTTTCCCTAGTGTTTGGGCTTCCTTCCCCTCTTCACTTCGTGTTGCACTTAGTCTTCCCACACTGTGCGTGACAATATGATTAACTAGAACAGGGACCTGGCAACAGACTACTGTAGTTGCACCAACACTAACCAAAGGGGAAGCATCGCTCAGGCACCTGCCTACAGGTGAGTCGCCTAAGGAACCCTGATAAACACGGGGGAAACGTGTCAGGACGAGGGACTGATATATCATCATGGCTGATAATTATCTTTTTTTCTAAATGACTTTGTGTGATTTCCATATTGATGGGTATTCCGAGTATGTACCTGACTAAGAAACACGGAGAGTTGTTTTTTACTACTTGAATTAGCAGAAAAACAGTGTATACTGTATGTTTGCATGCTTGTCTCAGTGAGGATTAGTTCAGTACCAAGGGAATGTGTTATGAGCAATATAATTGTATGTTGGGATTTAAGTTAGTGTATTGCCTCATACCAATGAATCTCCATACCTCGAAGAAAGGTCAAGTCTAAGGTTACATGTCTACATTCCGAGAATATATTTCTCCAGTTGATACATGCATGTATGTATACATGTATATGCTATCTCTGTAAGATTTTTTCACTGTTTGTGCTTTTTCTTATTATAGTATAGGTGTGTAACAGGGCATTCAGACATACCAATATTGAGGGAAGGCGCCATATTGCTAACATTAGTGTGTCAACCTCTGCAGTCATGT
>VIAB01004240.1:117440-128937 GCA_009801035.1 Oophaga pumilio | reverse complement strand
ATGTGACTCAAGGTCAGGTGAATAAATTAATATGTCATCCAGATTGATAACCACATATCTGCCTACCAGGTGACTAAAGATGTCATTTACAAAGTGCTGAAAAACAGTGTGCGCGTTCGTCAACCCAAATTGCATCACCAGGTTCTCATAGTGTCAGGCGTATTGAATGCTGTTTTCCACTCATCCCCCTCTTTAATGCAGAAGAGATTATACCTGCCCCTGAGGTCTAGTTTTGAAAATCATTTTGCTCCTACAATCTCATTAAAGAGGTTGGGATAAGAGAGAGCGGATACGGATCCGGGACTGTGATCTGATTCAGTTTGCGGAAATATAGGCAGGGGTGGAACCCCCCCATCTTTTTTCTTTACAAAAAAGAACCCCGCTGCAATGGGGGATGAAGATGGTCTGATATGCCATTTGCCAAACTTTCCGCGATATAGTCCTTCATGGCTTGCCTTTCTGGACCAGAGATATTATACAGTCTGCTCTTAGGTAGCATGGCACTAGGAAAAAGATTAACGGCGCAGTCACAAGGATGATGGGGATGAAGTTCTTGCCACCCCTGCTCCGAGAACACATCCTCAAAGTCAGACAGGTAACTAGGCACAGACTGGGTATCCACCCTAGCAAACCGGGTACCCAAGCAGTGTCCTTGACAATCCTCACTCCACTTTACCACTTCCTGAGTCTGCCAGTCTACTACAGGATTGTGCAGAGTGAGCCAAGGAAGTCCAAGAACCACAGGTGAGGGCAGACCCTCTAGCACAAAACAGTCTATTACCTCAAAGTGCATGGCCCCCACCTGAAGATGTAAACTTCTGGCAACTTGACAAATACCTCTGTCTCAAAGGGGTGGAGACGATGGCGATTATGGGTATGGGTCTGGACAGAGTATATGGATTGAGGCCCTGGACGAACCTAGAGTCAATCAAGTTAAACTCCGCCCCACTGTCCAGAAATGCAGACACCACAACCTTAATATTACCCAGGTG
The DNA here is from genome assembly GCA_009801035.1 of Oophaga pumilio. NCBI lineage: Eukaryota > Metazoa > Chordata > Amphibia > Anura > Dendrobatidae > Oophaga > Oophaga pumilio. The sequence goes on along the minus strand of VIAB01004240.1, from coordinate 127,945 downwards.
AATTTCAGCTGGTAGAAAAAATTGTGTCCTACCGACGTGGTGATGTATATACCTGGGTTGCTAACCTCCCTGCAACCAGGGCCACTTAGTTTTCTGGCAGCTGTTTTACTGTGAGGTCAGGAAGGACATGTGGCTACGAAATGGCCCTTTTTACCACAGTAAAAACACACACTCCCTTTTCCCCAGTTTTCCAGAGTGAGTTGCTGCACCCGCCTGCATGGGTTCCTCAGATGACTCAGTCCCGATCTCCCTTGGCCCTGGACCTCCCGCATACAGGGGTGTCTCCCTATGTCTCTGGCTAAGATGGAGATCAACCCGGATCGCCAGAGACATGGTTGCCTCAAGAGAGACTAGAGTCTCATACAGGGCTAAAGCATCATTCACCCTTACTGTAAGCCCCTCACAGAACTAGCTACGGAGTTTGAGGTCATCTAACTTAAGGTACTGCCACACTAAACGCTCCCGCTAAGTTAGCGGCGCATACTAATGAGATCGCTAGCGGGATCGTTTTAATATCGCTAAATGTGTGCCACATTTAGCGATATAGCTAACGACGCTATCGCCGTTAGCGATCTTCTTAGCGATTTAGCGGTACAAAAGTACCGCTAAATCGCTAAGAAAAGGTGCCACACTTAGCGATAACATACTTACCAGCGGGGCGCCAGCGACGAGAATAGGGTCCGGATCGTTTCCGGCGACGAGCGAGATCCCAGCAGGAAGCTCGTCGCCGGAAGCTGCCACACACAGCAACATCGCTAACGGGATCGCTAAATAGTGACGTTTTTTAGCGATCCCGTTAGCGATATTGTTTAGTGTGGCAGTACCTTTAGTGTCTGTGGCCTACCTCCGAAACTCAGAGCAATACTCCTATGCCGGCTGATCTCCCTGCTGGAGCTGGCGCAGTGTGGACTCAGCCAAGGAGACCAGGTTGCAGACGTCGGCATACAGATGGCCGCTATATCGCAAGACCCGCAAACAGGAATAGCAGACGCCAACATACAGATTACCACTGTATCGTGAGATCCGCGAATAGGAATATCTGAAAGCACGCATGCGCAGTTTAACAGACCGGTCTGTACCAGCAACAATAAGTTGCCAGGTGTAGCGTCAAGTGACACGCAAGTGAGGAAATCCAGAAAACACACACAAAAAAAAACATTTCTTTCATCCTCCATGCCGATAGCAAAAAAACACCAAAGATCATGTGGAACACATGCATGTGGCAAAAATCAGTACCACAAAGGGACAATACTGGGGCAATAAATAGGCATATGTGAATGAAAAAAAAAAAAAAAATCTGCCACCTCCACACTGAAGTCGGGCAGTTGCCTTGTCAGAGCAGTATTAGGATCCATAATAGATCAAAAAAGTTATGGCCAGAGCTAATGTCATGACACAGATGTTGGGTGACCTGGGACCAGGGGCTCCTTCCCTGTTCCTAACACTAGGGGGCAACCTAGCTCCCCCTATTCCCTGGGATACTTCTTTAGGTGAAGATGCCGGGGTCTCCACCCTTGCCTTATCTCCTGAATCATCCCTCCGTCTGTTCTCTTCCTCCACCCAGGAAAGAGGGGCGCTACCATGCACCGCAGTACACCAACTCGACGACCAAGGCAACACGAACAAGGGCAACTGAAATACCATGCATACAAATATTCACTCACATATAAGCTCCTCATATAACCACCAAAACTCCTCTCCTCCCAGCCATACAGCATAAGCTAGCTCTGAGTATGTGTTTCAATCAGAATCCAGATTATATAGGGGATAGGAGTGGCTAAGGCTAGGTTCACATTGCGTTAGGGGCATCCGTTTAACGGATCCGTTAAACGAATGCGCTAACGCTGATGTCATTTTTGACATCTTCATACCCCTAGTGCTAACTTATGCGCTAACGCATGGTAACATTTTGCTACCAAGCGTTAGCCATACAGGTCTATGCACAGCGAACGCGTCCGTTCGCTGTGCTTTACACCTAACGCACCCCAAAACGCTGCAAACAGCGTTTGAGGTCCGTCACAAATTAACACATCATCGCGTAACGCATGCCGAATTTGGCATGTGTTAGGATGCGTTAATATAATGGAGGCCAATGGGTGCGTTAACGCATCCGTTACATAGCGTTAGTGCCGCTATGAACGGATGCGTCTAACGGATGGCCCCTAATGCAATGTGAATCCACCCTAACCGAGCTCAGCTGAGAGCTCTGAGTCCCAGCGCCCCAACATGGCCAATTAACCCCTGTTCTGCCAAAAGAAATTAGCACCATTTAAAAGGAAGGTGAAGTGCTTCTTTTCAGCGCAGGGGTAGGAGCAATCATACGCTGCGGTCTTCTGGCTCCTGTCTTTTGCGGTAACCCTGTGACAGCATTTATCCGGAAGTCTCCCTCCCGGTTGGAGCAGGATTTTTCTTTGTAAAGAAAAAGGACAATTCTTGTTAACCCTTTATCGATTATAGGGTACTCAACCAAATAACGATCAAGAATAAGTACAGTCATGGCCAAAAGTTTTGAGAATGACACAAATATTATATTTTCACATGATCTGCTGCCCTCTGGTTTTTATGTGTGTGTTTGACAGATGTTTTTATCACAGACAGAAATATAATAATTGCAAACATATGAGTAACAAAAGCTTATATTGACAGTTAGAATGAGTTAATGCAGCAAGTCAATATTTGCAGTGTTGACCCTTCTTCTTCAGGACCTCTGCAATTCTCCCTGGCATGCTCTCAATCAACTTCTGGACCAAATCCTGACTGATAGCAGTCCATTCTTGCACAATCAATGCTTTCATTTTGTCAGAATTTTTAGGTTTTTGTTTGTCCACCCGTCTCTTGATGATTGACCACAAGTTCTCAATGGGATTAAGATCTGGGGAGTTTCCAGGCATGGACCCAAAATCTCTATGTTTTGTTCCCTGAGCCATTTAGTTATCACCTTTGCTTTATGGCAAGGTGCTCCATCATGCTGGAAAAGGCATTGTTGATCGCCAAACTGCTCTTGGAGAGTTGGGAGAAGTTGCTCTTGGAGGACATTCTGGTACCATTCTTTATTCATGGCTGTGTTTTTAGGCAAGACTGTGAGAGAGCCGATTCCCTTGGCTGAGAAGCAACCCCACACATGAATGGTTTCAGGATGTTTAACAGTTGGCATGAGACAAGACTGGTGGTAGCGCTCACCTTGTCTTCTCCGAACGATGCGTTTTCCTGATGTCCCAAACAATCGAAAAGGGGATTCATCAGAGAAAATAACTTTACCCCAGTCCTCAGCAGTCCACTGCCTGTACCTTTTGCAGAATATCAGTCTGTCCATGATGTTTTTTCTGGAGAGAAGTGGCTTCTTTGCTGTCCTCCTTGAGACCAGGCCTTGCTCCAAGAGTCTCCGCCTCACAGTGCATGCAGATGCACTCACACCTGCCTGCTGCCATTCCTGAGCAAGCTCTGCACTGCTGGTAGCCCGATCCCGCAACTGAAACACTTTTAAGAGACGGTCCTGGCGCTTGCTGGTCTTTCTTGGGCGCCCTGAAGCCTTTTTGGCAACAATGGAACCTCTCTCCTTGAAGTTCTTGATGATGCGATAGATTGTTGACTGAGGTGCAATCTTTCTAGCTGCGATACTCTTCCCTGTTAGGCCATTTTTGTGCATTGCAATGATGACTGCACGTCTTTCTTTAGAGATAACCATGGTTAACAGAAGAGAAACAATGATGCCAAGCACCAGCCTCCTTTTAAAGTGTCCAGTGGTGTCATTCTTACTTAATCATGACAGATTGATCTCCAGCCATGTCTTCATCAACACCCACACCTGTGTTAATGGAGCAATCACTGAAAAGAGGTTAGCTGGTCCTTTTAAGGCAAGGCTGCAATGATGTTGAAATGTGTTTTGGGGGATAAAGTTCATTTTCTAGCCAAATATTGACTTTGCAAGTAATTGCTGTTAAGCTGATCACTCTTTATAACATTCTGGAGTATATGCAAATTGCCATTAGAAAAAGTGAAGCAGTAGACTTTGTAAAAATTAATATTTGTGTCATTCTCAAAACTTTTGGCCATGACTGTACACTCTGCCTCTCATCTCCGAGCTGTTTGATCGTCTTAAAGGTTCCAGAGTCTTCACGAAACTCGACCTCCTGGGATCATATAACATGATCAGAATATGCCAGGGAGGTGAATAGATGTCCTTTAATAACTGTGATGGCCATTATATTATGAGTTTCGTGTAATGCCATTTGGACTCTGTAAAGCCCCTGCAGTCTTTCACCGGTGAATGACATTTTCCGGGATCTTCCCTACACGTCTGTGGTAGTTTACTTAGATAATATTTTAGCGTTCTCTCCAGATCTGCCTTCCCACCAGAGGGATGTTCGCCAGGTTCTGCAGATATTTAGGAAGAACCACCTGCACGCCAAGTATGAAAATTGCATCTTTGAGCAGACTTCTTTCCCTTTCTTTGGTACATCATCTCTGAGACCGGCCTGTAAATGGATCCCAAGGTGTCCCCACCGTCTTTAAGTGGCCCCGTCCTGACGGCCTGAAAGTTATCCAGTGGGTTCCTGGATCCATAAACTATTACTGTCAGTTCATTCCGCATTTTTCCTTTCGGACTGCTCCTATTTCTGCCTTGACCTGCAAGGGGCCAACCTAAGAAATGGACTCCTGAGGCAGAGAACGTCTTTAAAATAGGCCTTCTCCTCTGCTCTGGTGCTCCATCGACCACACAATAATAAGCACATTTTCTTGGAACAGATGACGGACCTGAGTGACAACTTGCTTTTTTTGTGGATTGAGTTGAAGCTTTTGTTACGAACATTTTACAGAATGTTTGGGATCACATTTACTCTGAGCACTTAAATCGGGGTTTCTATCTAAATCTGAGTGGTGTGATTCAGATGAAACCCTCAAGGGACCCATTCACTATAATGAGGCAGCAGTTACTCTGGACTCCGTCTGGCCTCTGTTCAGTGTTGTCCTTTTTAGAAGTGCACAAAACTGTGGCCATAGGCATTTTTATGCAACCCTAAAAGACAGACACCGCCAGATCACAGGTCAGACGGCGTCCACAGTGCCTCCATCTGCCTCATTACAGGCAATCTTCTATCTGAATCATGTATTTCAGAGTTTTACAGAGAAACCCTGGTGTAAGCGCTCAACGCAGAGCGCAGGATAAATGTGCGCCGAGCCTTACTGCGATCTTATGAGGCAGAATTAACAAATCAACAGCAGGTGAAGAATTGGTTTTATTTTTTACGCCGTTCCTCGTGCGGTATAAGTGATTAGGTGACTTTATTCTTCGGGTCGGTGCGATTGCAGCGATACCAGATTTATATTGGGTTTTTATGTTTCGCTGCTGTCACACACTAAAAGACGCTTTTTATTGCACAAACTAGTTTTTTTGCGTCGCCATATTGTAAAAGCAATCATTTTTCCATATTTCGGCCCGCAGGGTCATGTCAGGTCTTGTTTTTTGCTGGACGAGTTGACGTTTTTATTGGTGCCATAAAACAAGCGACTGCAGTTTACTTCTTAATTCTTTATAACTGTGAGAAGCGTGTTCCCTGTCTGCTGGCGGCAGCGCAGCACATTCTGCTTCTTGCCGCTCGCTGTTACCATGGTTTCCGGCCACTGCTGCTTCCTTCAGGAGGCGGTCATTCTCCAGGGAAAGCTCAGCCGATCACATTTCACCATACACATATATATATGACAGGCGCATGCTATCGTGCAGGACTGTGACAGCCTGGCGTGTAGAGGCCACAGGGCGCCATTGTACAGGAGCGGAGCTTCCAGCCGCCGCTCTCCTCTCACGTCCAGGCTGTAACCTGACAGTGACAGCTGCACGTATCGCGAGATTCCCGGCCGCTCCGAGACTTGCCGGCGTTCCCTCCGCTCGCTGCGGACGTTCTCGCGAGATTTGGGCTCAGCGCGCTCTCAGAAGAAGGCGGAGCAGAGAGGAGGGGGGAAAAATCTCGCGAGATCACAGCCAGGAGCAGACGGAGGGGGCGGGAGCTGCGCAGTCTCGCGAGACCAGGCGGCCGCGACTCTCTTGCGCTCAGGGCTCCGGCAGTCAGTAGGGGGCTTCGGCTTGGTTTAAGATGGCTGAGGCGGCTGGAGCTCGGAAGTGAAGCTGCTGACCGACCAGGTAAACGGCCCCGCGGAGGGCGGGAGTGGCGGCGGGGATGTGGAGCCCGGGCGGCTGACACACGGAGGCGGCCTCAGCAGCACTGACGGCCTGCGGCCCCTCCTCCTGTCACCCGGGAAGCGGCTTCCCTCAGTCGGGGCTCGGCCTGTACTGCGTCGCTCCCTCATTTCCCCCTTTCCTGGGGCCTCTCCTTCCGCGTCTTCCGGCCGGAGCCGCCTGACACCCGCTAGGCCCCGGCCTGCGCTCCCCACACGGCCGTGCGCTCCCCTCACAGCGCCCCCGCCTGACCATGACCCAGCTCTTTTCTGCCGGTGCCTGCCGGGCGTCACGTGATCCGCTACGACCACCGCCGGCACTCTTAAAGTGACAGCCACTCCAAACGTCAGAATCAGCCGGCTATTGTCCTCTGGTAGCAGCCAGTTCACACTTTTTTTTTAAGGGGGGTTTATAATAACTCATTTATATTCCCTCCTCGCTCCATGATCAGGAGCTTATCCCCTAGCTACCGGCGTAGATATTATTTTGGCACTGTTCTTCTTTAGTCACTGGTCACACACGCGCGGCTGTGCACGCTCCTTCCTGCTGAGGCTGTGCTTGGTGTTGTCACGTGATCACTTCTGTCAATTTCTATTAAGTTCATCTTAAAGGGGTGGTCCAGTGGAAACAAACTATCACCTTTTCCGCTGTTTTCGTTCTCTATGAGGCTGTTGGGAGAAGGCTAGTTCTTAGTGGACAACCCCTTTAATTTATTTTATTTCAATTAACTTTAATTACACGAACTTGAACACATTCCGGTAGCACTAGGATTATTGACATGCTTAGCACTTCGATTATCGGTGTCATTATGCCTGCGTGGTGCTGCTGTATGTGTGTGATACACATTGGCTCATGTTTAGGCTCGTTCCAGACCACCTTTGTGGGCAAATCATCCTTTTATCCTTTTTTTTTTTTTTTTTGGGAGGGCGGTTCTCAAGATTTGGCATGTACCAAAACTAAGAAAAGTTTTTTTTAATTTCTAGCAGGATGCAATGATACGTTGCTGGTGAGCCGCATTGGTAGATTTGGGGTGTCTAATTTATAATCCCCCCCATACACATTAGATGGCTGACGGCAGGCATCATTGTGTTCTCAGATACTCCCCTTGCCACGACTTGTCTCCATTTCCAACAAAAAGTGATTAAATTGAACAGGCTGGATCCTCAGATCCTTCTCTCTTCCCCCGACGTGATCGATCAGGGGATAGAAGATGAGTCCATTCCCTCTGAATTTGACAGGATCCGCCGACTTGTACCGGGGCCTGTAGTAGCCATTAATAAACGTGGGCCGATATGTTCAGAGATCAGGGTGCAGCTGCCAAGTAGTGCCGCTGTCGGGCAGGATTTCGCTTCTGGATATATAAAACAATTCAGAGCTTTGGTATTGTTCCCTATTTGAGCCTAGTAATAAAAGATGGTTTTTTTTTTCTCAGAATTTGCTAATTTCAAGACATATAGAGATTTATATTAGCTAGCTGGATGGTTTTGTGCCATATTTTGGCTATTAATGACCAAAGATAGGGAAAAATTAACAAAATCCCTATTTTAAAGGAGTTGTCTCACTTTCAAAATGCGGCCGTCAGGACAACCGATTGATTTCCCCCCCCCACGGATACTGTTCTGGAAATTACAGCGGGAACGGCTGCTAATCTTATGTGAATGGGGGACCTGTCAAATCTGTCTGCGAGGGAGATATAAAGGAGGATTGCGCATGTTGAATTTTTTACAGCCCGATCCTTATGTCGTAAGAGGTGATAAGTGACTGAAAGCGACTTCTCTCCTCTTCACATCGGAAGGACGTTCACGCTCTGAGCATGCATCTGTATAATGAAGCCATCTGACAGTGACTGTCTATGGGCATCTTTTTAGAGCCCCAGCGATAAGGACTGTAGATTTCCAGCTCTGCAGTAACACAACTTATGCTCTGTACCTTCTGTACAAGAACTGAGACTCAATCTGAAGATACTTTGAGCATAGTTGCTGAGAATTTTTATAAGTGGATTGGTGGTTGTCTTCAGCTGCTCGTGTAAAGTGAACCTGTCATGTTGTAAATGGTCTCTGATCTGCTTTTGCAGGATGCTATATGGCTGATTCGACTCGTGGACCTTATTTTGTGGGAAATGTTTTAGTACGACTTGCATTTTATTCATTGACATCTCTGGTGTTTATGGAAGAGTCCAGGGGGCTGTCCTACGCAAGTGATTGACACTCAGCCGTATCTGCACAGCGCCATACATTTAGTGGACACTTCTGGGTACTGCATCAAATAAGTCATCAGTGTAATGGAAAACCCCTTCAAGTGTTGGCATATTTGTTAAATTCATGCTTTTGGTTTCCTTTCCGGGAGAACACAAGCCATGACCTTCCCACCACTGTCATAAGTGATGACATGAATAATAACAGTGGGAGTTTTTTTTTTTTTTTTTTTTTTTTTTTTTAGTTGACTTTCACTGAGATGTCCTGGCCACACGTGGCCTGATGTGACCCTGAGAAATAACCGAGTTTCACAAGTGGCAGTCCTGACATCGGAGATGAATGCAGTAATTCCTGCTCAGAGGGTGTGCGGAGAGGAAGACGTCCTGCCAGTGTATGTGAGGCATCCACCCGCCTTACTGCATTTAAAGGGATTTTTCCGTAAATCAAGATTCACATATGCTTTGGACAGGCAATAACTACTTGTTTGGTGCAATTGTGAGAGCTGAGACTTTGAAGTCATGCATTGCTGCTCCATTCATTCTGAGACAGTAAGCAACTGTGTAGTATAACGGTGGTCTTGGCAGTCAGACCCCCACTGATCTAGTATAGAGTTGAGCAGAAACATTCCAGGACCGGTCCAGTGGCCGCATTTAAAGTTTATGGAGATGGACCAGAGCCCCACGAAACGGGACCTTTTCTGATTAGCAGGCCTGGAACAATGTCATCGTCTTGGCGTGATGTCTGTGACATTGCATCGGGTCTAGTAGTCTGAAGATGTGCCGGTAGGAGGACAGTCACAGGGTATGGTACGGTATTACAGTAAGGTCAACTATAAGTCAAACGTCACTTGGCTATGCTTTGTATTTCTAATCGGTGGGTGGTTGACTGCTGGAAGACCCCAATAGAGATGGTCCTCAAATGGGTATGTCGTTGCATTAGATAAGTTGCTTTATGTAATACTTTGTTCTTCCAGTGGTGGCGCTGCACGACAAGTGACCACCTGCTTCTGAATTTGCCACTAATATATGTAATTTTTTTTTTTTGCATCTGCATTCATTTTTCATACTGCTGTCCAGTCTATTGAGATGTGAAGAGTTCTGGGGTATCGTGTGGCATTGAGAAATATACATGTGACATTGAGCCCGGCCGCTGGTGGCCCTGCCTAGTTATCGGCACCAAGTGCTTCTTTTTCGCTTGTAAACAGAGACATCTGATCCTATCCACAAGTTATCGGATTGTGCTGACCGGTCAACACATGTGTCATTAGTACAACCTATACGCTGTTATTATTTTGGCAGATGGTATTAAAATAAGTAACACTAATTGACCTTGCAACCCTTTAAATATGGGTGGGAAGCAATCTGCTGTGGATTACCTGACATATTTAGAACAGAGTGGAGGCAGAAGTGATTGATCAAGCCTGACCTGTATAGATAATTATTGGGTGTGAGGAGCAGTGTTACTTTGGCCGCATTGTACATCTCCCGTAGTTGGCTGCTAATATTAGGAACCATCGCGTTCAGTCCAGGTAATAGTTTTGTAAGCCCTGTGTTTACACCATTGTGCTGTAAAACGCAATAAAATGTTTCAAAACATATATATATTTTTTTTAATTATACCAGTCCCGAATAACTTTCCCAAAGGTGACTACACTGGGATGATGTGTGGTGGAGCCCGCCTGGCAAATTAATCTTAATTTTATCATCTTTATAGTAGTCATGTATTTTTCTTCCATACGTCTGTGCTCAGATTGAAATATCAGGGCCAACGGTCAGTCGGACCTGCAATTACTGTCTGAACTCAGACGTCTTAGGCGCTGTCAGGATTCCTTGATGCCTGGAGCGAGTGATCAAGAGACCACAAGTATACAAATTGTGACTGTAGACTTGAACCCAAGCCTGGACAACGTCATTAAAGGGGCTCTCCGCTGTGGACAATCAGTACTTGGTAGAAAGGGTCTGGACAATAAACTGATCTTTGACCCCCTGCAATCCGATGTAATCTGCTGACAGCACCCCCATAGAGGAAATCAAGAAATTCACAGTGTCAATTCACATCAATGGGACAGATCCTCCGGAGTGAGAGGCAGGCTTTACCAACAATATCTACTCTGGCTGAGAGGTGAGGATCTTGAAAAA
>VIAB01004240.1:96095-110590 GCA_009801035.1 Oophaga pumilio | reverse complement strand
GAGATATGTTCCTTTTTATTTCGTGCTAGTTTATATGGTCTTCTCCGGGGAGTGTGGATTACAGGATAATAATGCAGTGCAGCCTAAAGACACGCCCCTGAGGATCCTCTGAGCCACACCCCTTATAAAGAACATAAGAATTGGCACTAAATATAAAGGTCCAGTGTGGCAGATTAAAAAAAAAAAAAGGATAAATTGAATACTCAGAAGCTGCAGGAATAACATAAGGGCTAAATCTGCCCACTTTTGTAAACTGTGCCCTCTTTAATAATGCCTATATGTAGGAGGGATTCACATGTAGCAATGAGGTCAGATCACCGTTAGTCTTTCCATAATTGGGATACAGCAATTGGCCACATTTATTTTACAAATGATCACCAGACTGCTCATCACAAAGTTTATGTTCATCTTGGGCCTCCTAGCAAGGCCCCAGTGTTCATAGAAACAGTTACGTTTTTAGGCCAGTGTCACACCAGCGCAATAAGGGCACAGTTCCTTGCCAGAATGCGGCGCCAGTCCCATCGCCTGATTTAATGGCATCCTAAGGCTCCGTTATGCTATTAGTTAAGGTGCTATCCTGTGAAATTGGCCTAATTGTAGATCCACCAGTATGAGAGGACATTGTATGGGCCGCTGTAACCATTTTCTTGCTTTATTTCCAGTTGGCACTGCATTCGGACTACATCCTCCCATCGAGTTCCTGCTTCCTTGACCTTTCTGGGCGACACTTGCGGTCTTGTAACAGACTCTTTCAAATGCTGTTTTCTGCTCCTTTTACGGTGCCCCGCTGGTTCCAGCTAGAGTAAGTTGGGGAGGAAATATAGTCACCTATTTTCAGACATAAGTGGGAGTGGAGAAGGGAAAGATGAAAAACAGATTTTTAGATTGATTGGCCTGTGATCAGTATGTATAAGACCCTCCCCTCATGCTCGCCAGGAAACAGAACAAAGGCACGGCAGCACTCATTGGGACCCCCAATGTCCTTTAATACAGTAGGTCCAATGCCGCTGTGTCTGGGGCTACAGATTAGTCCTAATCACTTCAGTTGATTGAGCCGCAGACACAACTGCATGCACATAGACATCACAGTGTCAAGTACTACAGTGATCGGACAGGATTGCTGCGTCCCCATTTTCAGCTACTAAGCTGGGTCTGGACCTCTCACTAAAATACAGGTCATCAAGGTAAAATGCCTTTTAAATGAAATGAATCATCAGAAAACTACCTATTGCATAAAGGGGTTGTCCACTGCTGCAACAACCCCTTTTTTTTCCCAAAATAGCATCATGATTTCCCCTACTGCAACATAAAAGTACCCCATACTTGCCTCCTGTACCGATGCCATTCCAGTGATGTCTGTGGGCTTGCTTTACATTGGCTGCAGGGCTCACATGATAGTCTGCGGCCACTATTGAGCTACTGTCCTCTTATCTTCCTTCTGACGAACCTCCAACATCGTGAGTGAGGAGTATAGGGGTGTTTTTTGTTTTTTTTTTCAACATGGCAATAAATTATTTAAGGAAGGGTTTTCCTACTAGTTGACAATCCCTATTATTGTTTTTATTTTTTTTTAGTTAATGTGTCTCCTTTTTTTTTTTTTTTTTTTTTTTTTTTTTTCTTTATTATAAAATGGAAGAAATGAAGTAGTTCTTAAGCTAGAACTACTTCCAGTTTACAGAAGATATTTTTCAGCAGTCTCACCATCACTACAGACAGTATTACAATGTTGGATAACACCTCTATACACAGCTGATGGCACATGATCCACCATTCACAATGGGGAAGAAGGGGGAGGTAGATTTTGGTTTACGGTTTGTATTATACTGTTAAAAAGTATCTAATGCCGAAAAATACATTTAACATAAAAGCCTTGTTTATATAATAGTTATGACACATTTCATTTAAATAAAATCTGGTGTTTGTATTTTGCTTTTATTCCTGCTTCTGTATAATTTTTTATTTTTTTTTTTTTTTGTCGGTAACACGGTTTCAGAAATGTGGGCTTTTTTGTTTGGACCCTTACTGAGGGGCGTTGGCTCATGTGATCCTCAGGGGGGGGGGTCTTTAGGCTGTTCTGTATAATTGCGCTGTGAGCACACCCCCTTGTAAATGCCATTAAAAATTTGCAGCAAAAAGGCCCATGTTTCTGGATCCGTGTGGCGGATGTTATAAAGAAAAAATCCTGTCTGCTTTTGACTTGGTGACAAGTCCTCTCTAAGTGTAATCCATTGTGTTGCTGTCCGTGGTTCTGATACCTCGGCTCTCCCACTTGCAGGATTACCGTGCGGCATCTCTTACCCCTTCAGCGATAATCATCATTTGTTTTGCTTGCTAAAGGAATTTGCAAATTGTTAAAAATAGTGCACGTTTTGCCCTGTAGCTGTATATACTAAAATATTGCCGTCTCCCCACTTTCTAGGTTATAGAATAGGTAAACTCTGAAGATGAAGGTGGACAGGACGAAGCTGAAGAAGACGCCAACCGAGGCGGTGAGTGTTGCTCATGCCACGTTAACAAACATTGCAATCACAAGCACAAAGTGCTCAGAATCTGCTTATGTAAGCCAGATTTAAAGCGGTATTCCCATCTTGAGATATTTGCTGGTGGACGCCACATCCAGGCGGAGAATAGCAATTGCCACGCACCCCGCTCTGCTTCTTTTGTCATCTTCCATAGAAGTGAATGGAGATGGTTACACACACGTGCGGCCACCTATGGTTGTAGCAATGCATACAAGGCTAATAGTACTGTTTTCACACACTTCAAATTAACGCTCATTTCCACATTTCTATCTTGCAGCCTGCTGATTGCAGGTCACTGATTGACAAGCTGAAACTTTGTACTGATGAGCAGCTACTGCTGGAGCTCCAGCAGATCAAGACATGGAATATTGGGAAGGTATGGAGCCAGACTCGCCCAGGTGCTGGTGGCTTTCTTTCTCTTTTGGTTCTGTGCAAAGGTAAATGTGCTTTTTTCATCATTCTCTAGTGCGAGCTGTATCACTGGGTGGACCTCTTGGATCGCTTTGATGGCATCCTGGCTGACGCTGGGCAGACCGTTGAGAACATGTCTTGGATGCTTGTGTGCGATAGACCTGAGAAGGAGCAATTGAAAGCGCTACTTCTGGCAGTGCTCAACTTTACTGCCTTGCTGATTGAATACAGCTTTTCACGGCATCTCTACAGCTCTATAGAGGTAATCACTGAGTGTACAAGTATGGGGGGAGTGATATGGTTTGGGTTGCTTCTAGTTTTGGGGAAAACATAGTCTTGGTGCATTCAAGAAGCTACACTATGGATATAGACAAGCATGATGACTATTTCTGATAGAAATCAAGAGAGATGGGGACTCAAGCTAGTAAAGAAGAACTGAAGGGTAGTCCCAATCTCAATGTATAGCTTAGCCACAGAATATGCCACCTTTTAAAGACCTGCACCCATTTTAAGATTCTGGTCTCCTAACCTGCATGATGTAGACATCAACCACTGCATAGGTTAGACATGGTCCCACACATGTATGGCCTAGATGTGGTGGAAAGATGCATTCAGGTCCTGAAGTAAAATGATCCTCAGTGGGCTTTTGGCCTTTATTGGAAAAGTAAGCATTGGCCATTTTTCATTGTAAATCTGTACACAGAGCAAAAAAAAACGCTAACATTATTATTTATCTCTAGCACCTGACAACTCTGCTCGCCTCTTCCGACATGCAAGTTGTGCTGGCTGTTCTCAATCTTCTGTACGTCTTCAGCAAGCGATCCAATTACATCACTCGCCTGGCTTCTGATAAAAGGACACCCCTATTGTCACGGCTACAGCATCTTGCAGAGGTAAACTGAAAATACACAATTCATCAAGACTGGAGTTTTGCACGACAATCTTAATAAACCGTAAGCTGTAGTAAGATGCTTCGCTCCCTGCCAATGCAAGAGCTGTACATCAATCAGAGACAGGACTACATTTCTGCGGGGTGCATTTTGCTGTTGGCGCTGCGCTAACTTTTCAGGAAGTTGGGACTGATGTAAAAAAACAACAAATAACTCTAGATTTTTGTTTAACCGTGAGTTGCACAAAGTTTTCTCAAGATTTCAAACAGTTTTAGGCCAAAATTCTGTCAAACTGATGAATAAGATACCTAATATTTCATAAATTGTAGCCATAAATTCACATTGTAGCCTCCTCTGGGTTTTTTTTTTCTTTCAGAGTTGGGGAGGAAAAGAGAATGGCTTTGGTCTTGCTGAGTGTTGCAAAGATATGCCGATGTCGGTAAGTTTAGTGTGTAATAAGTGCCACATCAGTTGACTTGCTCATGTTTCCAGATTTTTTTTTTTCTTGGATACATCAAAGTTGTGGCTTCCTCAGAGCTGGTGGGCTGTTAAGTCTACCACAGTTAAAGGGACTCTGTCGGCACAGAATGACTGTTAAACCAAGTACAGGCGCTCTGTGCACCCTTGACATAGCCAAACCTTTATCTTCCCACCTACTTGTTTTCCCCCTATCTTCTTTGACAGCTATGGCTTCATAGAACGGTGGAGGTGGATGGAAAGCTAGTAGGTGGGAAGGTGCACTTACATGTTTGGCCACACTAAAGGTGCTCCAAGCTCCAGTGCTTGGTTTGAACAGTCATTCTATGCTGTCACTTTTAAACGGATAGTCTGCCATGCCATAATCTGTGCTTTGGTGGATAGGCACGTCAGTGGGATTTCCATTTCCCATCTAAGTGCTGGTCTATTGGATTAAGGTGAATATTTGTTACATACAGTACATAAACTACAGGGGTGGAAAAATGAGTATAGATTCCATCAAATTTGTTACATTCTTGTATATCCATGTCTGTGTTTGCTTCCTCTGTCACTAGGTGGACTGTTTGTTGCAGGCAATGCAGGGCAGTCTGTTTGATTTTCTGGTACTTGTGGTTCTGTCTGAGCAGGGAGCTTAAGGATTATTTCCTACACATTGTCAACTCAATAAACCCCTCCCGTAAGCCTTGGGGCTGGACCCTTATTATATAGACCCCTTGCTCCCTTCCTCCAATTGTTATAGGTTATACCTGACCCTGTTGCTGTCCCTTTAACTCTACTGCCTTGTTCCTATGTGTTCAGTTGCTGACTGTAAATTTTGACCTATTTCTCCTTCGCCTCATTGGGGGACACAGGACCATGGTGTATGCTGCAGCCACTAGGAGGCTGACACTAAGTAAATATAACAAAATTAGCTCTTCAGTATACACCTACCACTGGCTCCAGCCAGAACCAGTTATTGCTTAGTGTTTTGGAGGCACATGGTTTTGCTATTCAGCCCATAATTTATTTTCAATTTTTACTTTTCAATTTTTATTCCTTTTAATGGATTACAGGGGCGACGGATCCCTTCAGGGTTCCCATCTCCCTAAATCAAAAACGGGCGTGAACGTGGAGTGTCGCCTTCACGTACCCCCTCCTGCACCGTTAAAAGGTATTCCCGAGTTTCTTTAGGGGCGACGGTTCCCTTCAGGGTTCCGATCTCCCCAAACCAACAACAGGCGTGAACATGGAGTGTTGCCTCCACGTACCCCCTCCTGCACCATGAAAAGGTATGCCTGAGCTTCGTTAGGGGCGACGTTCCCTTCAGGGTTCCGATCTCCCCACACCATCAACGGATGAGAACATGGAGTGTCGCCTCCATGTCCCCTCTTCTGAGCCAGGCTTATTTCTACCTGACCAACAACCCTGTTCTATCCTAAGTGAGTGAACCCCAAGATGTCCAGAGGCACTTATGGCGTCCGTGCGGCCCCCACTGCATCACCACTGACGAACAGCGGCGATGGAAGGAAGCGGACGGTCCCTCTCCACCTCGAGGACAACGGGATGGTGGATGGAGGGTTCCCGGCACCGTGCACATTGCAACAACGCTGAAGCCCAGTCATCCGTGGTGGCGCCATTCCAGGACACGCACCGCTGGTAAGAGAATCCAGGTCGCCAGTGGGCCCCTGCAGCAGATTCTCAGTACGAGCGCCTGTCATACGTGTGAGTGTAAAATAGGCCTTGTATGGGGCAGCAATTGGTGTCTGGGCAGATTTATGTGCACAGGCTGCTTGGGCCCTACACGTGCGCATCCCAAGAGCAGCACCCAGCGCAGACATGACTCCCAACTGCCTGCGGGATTCTTTATCAGAGTTCCTCTGATTGTGTCTGACTGCAGCACGCTCACCCATGGTGTTCCCCTCCTAGGGTAACGCTCCTGCCGTCCGCAGAAATTTAGGCCCCGGCTTGGGCCTATACACAGAGCAATCCGAGGTTCCGCCCACTGGATGATGCTGTGCTCCTAGCCTCGCCCCCTGATCTGGCGCTTCTTGATCACACCATAAGTCCCAAGGGCCATCTTTATCCACCCAGCTGGCGCGGTGCCAATGAGATCCCAGTGGCGGTCTTAAAGGGGCAGAGTGGACCGGCAGCACTCTCGGGCAACAGGACCTGGGTAGGAGCCCTGACCCTGCAGCAGACACAGCAGCCTGTATTGGCCTTTCCCTGCAGTTCTTTTGGGCTCCTCCCTATTGGAGGATATTGGCAGTATAAGATGCCAGCATACTGGGGTGCATTATATCTCTCCCGAATCTAACATTGGGTGACAGGTACATACCACTTCATGTACTACCTGTCAGATTCTGTTGCCGCAGGGACATAGTACCCCTCTCTGCAGGGATGGTGATCCCGAATAATATACCCAGTCCCCCTGAGCGGGCTTTGTTGCAGTCTATGACGCCACTGACCAAAGCGACAGTCACTCCTCTATCGGCCGGGGCCTTAAGGGTTCCGCTGTCCCCAAACCTACAACAGGCGGGAACGCGGAGTGTCGTCTCCACGTACCCCTTCTGGCATGCTGTGTTATTCTAGGTCGATAGATCCTATGCTCATACGCTCTTTCTCCTGGGGTTGGATCAACAGCCCTTACTCATCCTCGATCAGTTAACCTCCTTAGGTGTCCAGAGTTTTTTTTTTTTTACTGTGTCCGTGCAGCCTCCTTTCCATCGGCCCTGATAAACAGCGGTGATGGCAGCGAGATGGCGGTCCTTCTCCCCTCTCCTGACTCGGAGTGGGTAGATGGAAGGCTAGGATATAGCTTGTCGGCACGGAATGCGACCGGACATACGCTTCACAAGTCAGAAGCCTATAGAGGCGAGATACTTTTGAAATGGGAAGAATCCCATCCGGTTGATCCGCCTGTCACCTCTTGACATCAAAATCCTTTTGGTCCTTACCAGCTGGTTTCTCAACTAAAGCCCCCACGGACTGGGAGATAGATAACCTGGGACGTTTTTTTTTTTTTTTTTTCCTGGGTTCGGCACTCCACCCTTTTCTTGCTACGGTGTAGGTGTCTAATGCTATGGTCTCTTGGGCCGTTACTCTGAGCAGGACCATACAGGACACTGACCTTCCTCTGGAAGCAGCAGAACTATCCAATCAGATCTCTTTGGCCAGGTAATATCTCTTGTACGCGTCCCTATACTCTGCTCTATGCTGTGCTTACAGCCGCAACTGCCATCACCTTCTGACGGACACTGTGGTTCAGGGATGGCAAACGGACACTGCGCCCAAAAAAAAAAAGAAAAGGGGGGGGTCCTTTACGTCTCTGCCCTACCAGACCGGGTTCTTATTCAGCAAGAAGCCGTATTAGCATATCTATGAAGCTACAAGAGAAAACAAAATTTCCTCACTAGCAAAAGTCTAGGCATCATTTTCCGTCAACAGGATCATTTCCAGCCCTTTCGTAGGCTGACGTCTATTCCTGTCTTGTCATGTCTGGCTCTCTGTCTTTCATGACGAATGAGCCAGTCTCCTGGTGTCTTTCATTCAAGACAGTGTTTCCTACTGGTCTACAGCACAGGTCGTCCCTGGAAAAAAGGTCTGAGCGGTATGGCCCATCCTGGACCTGAAGCTACTCAACGTAGAAGAGGGAGTTTACTAGCATCCATCAACATACGGAGATGCTTACCTTCATATCTCGATCTTTCCGACTTTGGAAGGTTCCTGCTTTTCGCCGTCTGACAGGGTTATTTCCAATTTAAAGCTTTGCCCTTCGGCCTTACTGCCAATCCCAGGGTGTTCACAAGGGTCATGACTGTGGTCATGTTCAGTCTGCATGCTTGGGGTGGGGTCGTCCTGTCATACCCAGCGTCGTCCTGATCAAGGGGCAGTCTTTCCAAGCCTGCGTGTAGGCGTCCGTATCCCTTTGGACACACTTTTTCCACCTGGGCTGTTGGATAGACTTGAATCTTTCCCGGTCCTGGCTCAGCAGGTGTCCCCTTTTAGGTATGACCCTACACATCTCCTGAGGGTTGGTAATTTTTCCGCGACACAGGGTCATAGCCCTTCAACAGGGGACTCAGGCACCTTGTCGCCCTTACCTCACTATCGGCTGGGACAGGAATTCATTCTCTCTTCACCGTCTATGCCACTTGTCTCCGATCTCACGACCCAGGGGCACTGGTCACATCGAAAGTCGCCCCTTTCAATCAACGGCCTGGAGATCTGGGCGACTGCTTTCCCTGAGGCGGCTCCATCAAACCAAGCGAACAGCACAAGCCGGAGCAAAACGCTGGGACCGACGTCTTTGCTCAGCAGCACCCACTGCGGCCAAAGCAGAATGGGAGACTACAGAAGCAGACCAGGCTTGGCATCTACCCCGTGCAGCGGGAGAATCCTGGCGCTTAACAGCTGCTCCGTCATTGTCCTGAAGTGCATCCTTCAATCTGGAAAAACTAGCCTTTAACCCTTGGTGGGTCGCCCCATCCAAATATAGTTAAACCATTTCACGGCTGTGGCATCTATCATTTATCACGGAACCTTCCATGGCAAGGTGGAACAAATTTTCCGTTGGGTCGAGATGTCACACTCTGTCATCTCAGCGGTTCACATCCCTAGAGTGGGAAGCTGGGCACCAGACTTCCTCAGCTGTCAGGGTCTTGTCTCGGGAGAGTCGTCTCTTCTTCCGGAGGTTTTCCATTAGATTATCGCTGGGGACCTGAGTGCATCATGGCTAAACGCCACATTACCCGGGCTCATAGCTGGCTCCAGGAAGAGGTCATTGGGGCGGATACATCTTCCGTTCGTGGCGTCAGATTCGTCCTCCGTTACTTCCGAGGGTCATAGGGACGATCAAGCCGGCAGGGATTCCAGCTAACCTTGTCTCTGGACTGGCCTCGCTGGGCCAGGTACGCGGAGTTGGCTCAGCACGTCGTCAACGTACCTGGCGGCCATTGGATTGTCCAGAATGTCTCTTTCAGGGCCGATCTGCCACCAGGGCCCTGTGTTTACCGGCCTGGCCTTTAAATCCTGGGTCCTAACCCGAGTGAAGTTCTATCGGGAGGCTGTTTCCTCTGTTTCGCGCTTGGAATCCTGCATCGGGGCGCTTTTATCGTACCACACCAGGAAAGCATTTTTCGCAGGGTGCAGAGGTCGCTGCCATTCTCCCCCTGCTTTTCCCGTTCGGCGCTGAAGCAAACCCAATAAAGCTTAGGATTGTTTCTAAGCTACTTTCTTTCAGGGGGCCTCCTTTTCCCGGAAGGTCGTCGTCCTGGTTACAACTTTAATCAGGCGGAGATTGGAGCTAATCACTCATCCGTTTGAGTTCCTTTTTCTCATTTTTTTTATTTTTTTTTTTATTTTTTTTATTTTTATCAGAACAGGGTGGTTCTCCAACCGTACACATCCTTTTTACCCAAGGTGGTCTCTTCCTTAACGAGGACATTGTCCTGCCCTCGTTTTTGACCAGTACCAATACGTCATTTTGAGAAGGCTCTAGATCTTCGGAGGGCTTTCAGTACATACATCTCCCGAACGGAGTTCTTCCGCAAGATGGACGCTTTATTTGTTCTTTTTGGGGGTCACAGGAAGAAACTAGCCGTGCCCAAATCCACAATAGCCAAGTGGATACGCTCGACTATTCAGAAGTCTTACTGCATCAGAGGCAAGCCCTACCCCAGTGGGATAAGGGCACACTTCATTTGTTTGGATGTTTCCTGGACCATTCGGCATCAGGTGTCGGCGGTCCAGTCTGCACACCCTCTACAAACACTATAACATTCACACTCAGCCTTCAGCAGATGCGAGTCTGGAAAGACTGATCTTTCAGATGGCGGTAACGCATCTCTGGGCTGGCTGTTGGTGCGTGAGGTTGTCTGTCCTGTCGGTTCCCACCCTGGGACTGCTTTGGGACGTCCAATGGACCTGTGTCCCCCAATGAGGCGAAGGAGAAAGTGATTTTTGTGTACTCACCGTAAAATCCTTTTCTCCGATCCACTCATTGGGGACACAGCACCCACCCTATTGATGGCAATGTTTAGCCTGATGGCTGTTTGTTTTTTTTGGTTTGACATGTTGTATCCGCATTTGATGATTTTGTTCTCCTACTGCTTTGTCACTGAACTGGTTCAGGCTGGAGCCAGTGGTAGGTGTATACTGCAGAGGAGGAGAGCTAATTTTGTTATATTCACTTAGTGTCAGCCTCCAAACAGCAGCAGCATACACCATGGTCCTGTGTCCCCCAATGAGTGGCTCGGAGAAAAGCATCTTACGGTGAGTACACAAAAATCCCTGTTTTACTTTTTTTTTATTTTATTTTTTTAAGCCACCTTATATAACTTTTTTTCTTGTCATCCTGCTCCACCGGCCAGTAGTTGCTCCATAGATCCAACTCGAGCTCAGTGTGAATCCAGATCCCTTTACAGGGGTTAAAGGATGAAGGGTTCCTCTCGGACCTGCTAGACAGTTGCTTATTCTTGGAAGCCCTTTTTATTAGCTGCCAGGTGACGATGAATAAAGCTGCTTTACAAATTCACATCGATGGAAAAGAAACCAAAAATTTTGGCAGTGGCTTTTTTTTTTTTTTCTTTTCTAAAGGCCCATGGGTATCTAGCATGTGGAATTTGCTCAGCTATTGTCATGTAAACTTTTTAATAAAAAAAAAAAAAAAAGAAACATATATATTTTGTTTTTCTAGAAATACCCACCAAGCGCCACGACTCTTCATTTTGAGTTTTATGCAGAACCTGGATCTGAAATAAAAATAGAAAAAAGGGTGAGTGAATTGGTTTGTTACACACAGGCATGAATTTGTTAAAATTGGCTGCTTTTGGCAACAAATGTTCTTGGGTTTTTAATCGGTGCCGATGAAGTGGGTGACCTAACCTAACCTGTCTTTGTATTTGCAGGCGTCTAGTAATACACTACATTACATTCACATAGAAGAGCTAGATAAGGTAATTTATTGCTGCATTATACGGTGTGGTCATCACTTACACATGAGACTTTGGTTATTAATACTCTCCGCTCTATTTTCCAGATTTCTGAAAGTCCATCTGAGATTATGGAGTCTCTAACTAAATTGCACAGCATTCCTAAGGATAAGCAGGTGCACAGTTTTAACAACTTTTAGTTGCTGTATTGATGCATAGGTTTTACATACTAGTAATGGTGATTATTTAATATTTTTTTACATTCTATTAATTTTTATCCTGTAGATGCTTTTGTTTACCCATATACGGCTTGCACATGGTTTTTCCAATCATAAGAAGAGACTACAAGCCGTCCAGGCCAGACTACACGCCATTTCTATATTAGGTATGTATTTTTTGTTTTTATCCCTGTGGTTTAGAGCTTGTGTAATGCAGGTTCTACTATACAATCACTGAGTGAGACATGGTGCCATAATGGGCTGTTTCCTATTTTTTTTTTTTTTTTCCTGGCATATGGTCCATTCCTCTTCTAGAGACCGGCTCTTGAAGTTGTTGTCCCCTTTCATTCTCGATATTGAAAGAGCTTTCTATGTTCCTTATTTATTTTTTAGCAATTTTTATTCATTTCTTTCCTCTTCTGTGCTTGTCGTAATATAGTCTCTTTGCTGTCTTTGTACAGTTTATTCTAATGCCTTGCAAGAGTCTGCAAATAGCATTCTTTACAATGGTTTAATAGAGGAATTAGTGGATGTTCTCCAGATAACAGACAAGCAGCTCATGGTAAGACCATCTTCCCTCAAACCAGCAACGCACTGACTTATACTAAGGTACTGTGTATAAAAAATGTTTTTGTTTTTTTTTCTCTCTCATTCTACTAGGATATTAAGGCGGCATCTCTGAGAACTTTGACCTCTATTGTTCACTTGGAAAGAACGCCCAAATTAAGCAGCATCATTGACTGCACTGGTACTGCCTCTTACCATGGCTTTTTACCTGTTCTTGTCCGAAACTGCATTCAGGCTATGATTGGTGAGTACAAAAAATGTTATTCCACCTCTGTTTTTTAAAGGGAGCTTATTAGCACGAAATGACTGTTCAAACCAAGCACAGGCAGTCTTTGCACCCACATGCTTATTTTCTATATATCTCCACGGTCCAGCTCTGGGTTTACTGGAGCCAAAGGAGGGTGGAAATAGATGGAAAACAAATGGGTAGGAAGGTGCAGTGAACTGCTCAGGTGCACCAAGCGCCTGTGCTTGGTTTGAGCATGGGTAGTTGTCTGGTTGTGTCATTAGACAACCACCTAATATGAGAGCTTGCTTTTCTTAGAACCCCTGCTAAAAGGCTGACTTTAAGGGAAAGTTGCAGTTGGTAGCTTTATATCCCGCATTGGTTATTGGTGGCCGTCTGCACTGGCTCGTGGAGAGGAGTACTGTATCGGGGATCCCTGGCTGACTCCCCAATCATTTACTTTGTAATACAAACATTAAATCATTTGTTCAGGGATAAATTGAAAACGGTAAAAAACACCAAAACGTAATATAATATGACTCCAAGCAGCATTAAGTGTCAAAGTTGGTCAGCTTATTACGCGCATCAAATCAATACATAGCTACTCAGGTTTGGAAACTTAGCAGAACATGTTCCAAGTTGTTGAAAGCCACTGATTCTCAACCGAGCACACTCAGGCTTTTCATATGTGAAAGCAGTATTCCGCTTTTGACCATTTTTTTTTTTTTTTTCTGCGTATAAAATCAGTTTGCATGAAGCAGATACTGGAATGAATTCCAAAATGGCGAAGTATCGCAATTCCAAGGCTTCAAGAGAAGCTGTACCAGAAGCGATGGATGAAGCCGAGCAGGCAAAACTTTATCCTGTGTGTCTAATAAATATGGCTTCTCCTGAAGCTTTGAAATTGCGATACTTTGCTAGTTTTGAAATACTTTCTGGTATTTTTCATTCAGATAGATTTCAGAACCCAAAAAAAAAAAATGCATGATGTTGAAAAGCTGAATACAGTTTCACCGTATGAAAAGCCTGGATGTGCCATGTCGTCATGCCATGTTGAAAATAAGTAGCTTTCATCAACTCTGAGCATTATCTGCTTTTTATTGATAAGTTTTTTTTTTTTGGTTTTTTTTTTGTGCTTAATTATGTTCCTTCTTCCAGACCCAACGATGGAGCCATACCCCCATCAGTTTGCCACTGCTCTTTTCTCATTCTTGTATCATCTAGCCAGTTATGACGCTGGTGGAGAAGCACTGGTTTCCTGCGGTATGATGGAAGCACTTTTAAAGGTATAGAATTGTTTTGTGTTTTTTCAGTATTGCTTACAGTAAAAGGAAACAAAGAATGATGTATAAAGTTTATATAAGCTGAGGCTGCAGTTGCCTCCCCAGCAGATGTTTTCTGTTCATTTGAGCTTTCTCTTCTGCATTATATTTCAGGTGATCAAGTTCCTAGGAGACGAACAGGACCAGATCACGTTTGTGACGCGAGCCGTTAGGGTTGTTGACCTCATTACCAACCTAGATATGGCTGCCTTTCAGTCTCACAGCGGCCTGTCCATATTCATTTATCGGCTTGAGGTGAGACTGAGAATATTCTTTTGCCGAAAACCTTTCCAGTCTTTATTCCGTTGTATGTTAACGATAGAAATATTCACATAACGAGCCCTCAATTTAATTTTTTTTTTTGGCTGGGTGAGGTACTAAATAGGCAAATTGGGGCTGCCAGGCTGTAATGTTCCTGTGCTTCTCGCTCCCCTTGCGCCCTTTGCCCGGTTTCTCTCGCTCCCCTACCGCTTTCCCCTCCCAAGTCTTATTTGTTTGGGGAGAGTCATGAAAGACCCAGACACATGATAGATTGCTGGTCCTGCTGAAATCTCCCAAGTTTTGTTGAATTTTCTGGAACGTGTCCGTCTTACTCTTGTTTTCTTCTCAGCATGAAGTTGATTTGTGCAGAAAAGAGTGTCCATTTGTCATTAAACCAAAAATCCAGCGCCCCAGCACTGTTCAAGAGGGAGAAGAGATGGAAACTGACATGGAAGGTAGGTCACTGTCAATTCACTTCTGCTTGTAAAGCTGCTTCACATGCTCCATGTGTTATGTTAGTTTAAATGGTTATTCCCAGAATAACAAGTTATCCCCTCACTGTGGGATAGGGAATAATGTACTAATCGCCAGTGGACTGACGTATGAACCCCCAAGCAATCCCAAGGACCGGTTGCGGGACCCGTGATATCCGTTTTCAGCTGCAGATGGAAGGAAGAGAGCCACAGTATTCAT
>VIAB01004240.1:63415-76072 GCA_009801035.1 Oophaga pumilio | reverse complement strand
GGAAGTGCTAGGAATTCTAGGCAATACATTTATTGTGATGTTCAGCAGACATGAGTTGGGGCAGAAGAATTCTGCAGGCAGCCGTAGCGCACAGTTAGGCAGTTGTTACATGAAGCCTAATTCTGTGTGTTATCCCACCCAGGGACTACTTTGGGACGTCCCATGGTCTGTGTCCCCCAATGAGGCGAAGGAGAAATGGGGATTTTTGTGTACTCACCGTAAAATCCTTTTCTCTGAGCCACTCATTGGGGGACACAGCACTCACCCTGTTAGCCTAATAGCTTGGCCTGTTTCTTTGAGTTGCCATGTTGTACTCTTATATGTTGTTAATGTTTTCCTACTGCTTTTGCACCGAACTGGTTGTCTTGGAGCCAGCACGAGGGTGTATACTGCAGAGGAAGAGCTAACTTTTTCTGTGTTAACTTAGTGTCAGCCTCCTAGTTGCGAGCAGCATACGGTTGTGTCTCCCAATGAGTGGCTCGGAGAAGAGGATTTTACGTTGAGTACACAAAAATCCCTATTTTCGGCTTTGCCCGCAGTTGGGCAAAGCTTACTGCGCAGGTGCGAAACGCAATATTTGTGAGCAGGTGCGAGATGTCGTTCGGCACAAGAAGTGTCATCCATGAAGTAGGATGGCGAGCAGCAGCCGATGGGAGGGATGTAGAGGCCTAAAACCACGCCCATCAAACCGGACTGAGAAGATTACCATAAAATGCGGGAGAAATTAGAAAGGTTGTTTTGAGAGTATACAAGAGGAGTTGTGGTTCTATAAGGATTTAGGGAATGCATAGCAGACGCTGAATAAGGGGATATTTTTAGCTGCTATGTCACAAAACTGGTGACAGGTTTCTTTAAGTATTTCTTAAGCATCCGGCAACCCTGATTGTTGGCAAATATCACAGTACTAAGATACCTGTTTAGTAAATAAATAACAATGCTGGAGTATCTTTTCTTAGTTCTCTGCATTGTACTATAAAGAAAGTAGGATCTACCATGGCACACGTAACACGACCAGTGATCGTAGTATGACGGTTGCTACATCAAATTACATGATCAAATTTAGCGTGGTCGTGACCATGACACACTGGTACCAAGTAATTCAGGTTTGAGTTTCTTGCAACCTGCGGGTCACAACACAATCTTTCATTACGTTGCAATGTAGCATTGGCTTGGGTGCGACCTATTTTCCGTAAGTGGAGTTTCCTGGCTTATTTCCCTCGATTCCCTTTTTCTCTTTTTAGGTACCTGCTACCCGGGAGGTTCTAGGCTCCCTTCCAAATGTTTTCAGTGCACTTTGTCTGAATGCCCGTGGTTTGCAGTCATTTGTGCAGTGCCAACCTTTCGAAAGACTTTTTAAAGTGTTGTTATCACCAGACTACCTTCCTGCAATGAGGAGAAGACGTAGCTCAGATCCATTAGGTAAGTAACCAATTAACTTCTTAAGGGCACAAAGCTTTTATTGTGGAGTTACTGGTGTTAGTTTTTTAAAAAAATGTCCACATCTTTCATCTCCAGCCTATTTGCCATTCACAATCTCTTGTCGTTTTTTTTTTTAATTTATTTTTATTTATTTTTTTTGACTCCTCAGCATAGATATAAATCCTTGCTAGTACAATTTTCAATGTATCAGTTTGTTAATCTATGGATAATTATTGTATAGCAGTGCCAGTTTTTGGATATTAGCTTTTATTAAATAAAAAAAATAAAAAAGTCCACGGCACGTCCCAATTTTCTCTAAACCACCTCTAACCCCTGCTGAGGAGACCTGTAGTGCAGCATAGGAGATAGCTCTCTTCAGGTCTCTAGCGGAGGGATTAAGAGGCCCGTGGTCTCTTCCAGCCTTGACCTCTCTCCGGTCTCCTGCAGGCGATACAGCCTCTAACCTGGGCAGTGCTGTTGATGAGCTGATGAGGCATCAGCCCACTTTAAAAACAGATGCCACCACTGCTATTATTAAGGTAAGGCCGAAGTAATATCATAAAAAGTAGTTGTCTTCAGTATCACATAGGTGGTCTGAGTCTGTCATCTACTCTTCTATTTTTTTTTAGCTTTTAGAAGAAATATGCAATCTCGGTAGGGACCCAAAGTACATTTGTCAAAAGCCATCCATTCAGAAGGCCGATGGCACAGCCACTGCTCCTCCACCCCGGTCTAACCATGCAGCAGAGGAGGCTTCCAGTGAGGATGAGGAGGAGGAAGAAGTGCAAGCTATGCAAAGCTTCAGTGCAAATCAGCAAAGTGAAGCTGAACCAAGCCAGCAGTAAGTGATCCTTTTACTTTGTGTATCTATGTTGGAACAGTAAAGATAATGTGCTGCCCTGGTTATGTATGCGGACTGAATCACTTACAGTGCCTACAAGTAGTATTCAACCCCCTTTAGATTTAGCTGGATGACACATGCGGAATTAACTTGGCATTGTGACATTTGTACTGTAGATCAGCCTGGAAGTGGGAAATGCACTGCAGCAAAAAAAAATTTTATAATTTTTTTTTTTTTTTAAAAAAAACGTTAAAAGTTAATTCAGAATGTCATTTATTATTCAACCCCTCAAACCACAAGAATTCTGTTTGGTCCCCCTAAAGTATTAAGAAGTAGTTAAGGCACCAAGAATAATGAGCTTCACATGTGTGGATTAATGATCTCTTTTGCCAGCCTTTTCTGACTATTTAAGACCCTCCCCAAACTTGTGAACAGCACTCATACATGGTCAACATGGGAAAGACAAAGGAGCATTCCAAGGCCATCAGAGACAAGATCGTGGAGGGTCACAAGGCTGGCAAGGGGTACAAAACCCTTTCCAAGGAGTTGGGCCTACCTGTCTCCACTGTTGGGAGCATCATCCGTAAGTGGAAGGCTTATGGAACTACTGTTAGCCTTCCACGGCCTGGACAGCCTTTGAAAGTTTCCTCCCGTGCCGAGGCCAGGCTTGTCCGAAGAGTCAAGGCTAACCCAAGGACAACAAGGAAGGAGCTCCGGGAAGATCTCATGGCAGTGGGGACATTGGTTTCAGTCAATACCATAAGTAACGTACTCCACCGCAATGGTCTCCATTCCAGACGAGCCCGTAAGGTACCTTTACTTTCAAAGCGTCATGTCAAGGCTCGTCTACAGTTTGCTCATGATCACTTGGAGGACTCTGAGACAGACTGGTTCAAGGTTCTATGGTCTGATGAGACCAAGATCGAGATCTTTGGTGCCAACCACACACGTGACGTTTGGAGACTGGATGGCACTGCATACGACCCCAAGAATACCATCCCTACAGTCAAGCATGGTGGTGGCAGCATCATGCTGTGGGGCTGTTTCTCAGCCAAGGGGCCTGGCCATCTGGTCCGCATCCATGGGAGGATGGATAGCACGGCCTACCTGGAGATTTTGGCCAAGAACCTCCGCTCCTCCATCAAGGATCTTAAGATGGGTCGTAATTTCATCTTCCAACAAGACAACGACCCAAAGCACACAGCCAAGAAAACCAAGGGCCTGGTTCAAGAGGGAAAAAGTCAAGGTGTTGGAGTGGCCTAGTCAGTCTCCTGACCTTAACCCAATTGAAAACTTGTGGAAGGAGCTCAAGATTAAAGTCCACATGAGACACCCAAAGAACCTAGATAACTTGGAGAAGATCTGCATGGAGGAGTGGGCCAAGATAACTCCACAGACCTGTGCCGGCCTGATCAGGTCTTATAAAAGACGATTATTAGCTGTAATTGCAAACAAGGGTTATTCCACGAAATATTAAACATAGGGGTTGTATAATAATTGACCCACACTTTTATGTTTAAAATTTATTAAAATTCAACTGAGCAACAACTTTTTGGTTTGTAAGATTTATGCTTCTGTTAATAAATCCTACTCTCGTTTGAAGGCTCTTAACTTATTTGCATCTTATCAAACCAGCTAAATCTGCAGGGGGTTGAATACTACTTGTAGGTACTGTAGCTTCCTGCATTTATTGAGGCAGGCCAGTGAGGTTGGCTTATCATTGAGGACGTCTCAGAGGATGGTTATCCATTGATTTGACATTTCTATATAATTTTAATTGGCTTGTGCGTGATTGAAGAAAATTTAGATTAAATTGTTTGTCGTGTTTAAATTAAAAGATTTTTCTTTTAATTTCATTGGGGAGGGGGACAAACAAACCATGGGTAAAAAGACCTGCCCTTTGAGACCGCTACCAATAAATAAAGGTGGCTTCTCGTATGCAGAGACTCCGCTAATTGGTTTGTACTCAGCTGTTGCAGAAACGAAGAGAAAATTGGAACAAGACTGCCAGATTTTGTGTTTTGTAATAAGAATAAAATAAAATCCTCGTTAGTTTATAGGATTGTCAACATGTGAAGCGTGCAATGTCCTTAATAGGGTTGTCCACTACTTGGATTACCCCTTCTCAATCACAATGTTTTGTCCCATGTAAGATAACCACAGTACTCCCTTACTGCCCAGGCGCCGTACCAGTGATGTTGGAAGATGTCGCATGATGTTAAACTGTGCAAACCCTGGGTGGCATGCGCTGACATTGCTGGGGTAGCGCCTGTGCAGGAGGGGAGTAAAGCGGTTATCTTGCCGGGGGAAATATATTGATAAGGGGTTGCTTAAGCTTAATAGAAAAAGTCAAATCGACAGGTGGACGTCTGAGCTGTTTCAACATTTTGTTACCAGTTGATGCAATAGAGTGCAGAACTTGTAGAATTTGGCAAAGGTGTGTATGGTGGGACAGGTAGCTGTGTTGAATACCTGTAGTGTTGATACTTGGTAGAGTATCGCATATAAAGGATGAGGGTGGATCCCATACTTAACAAAGCTGTGCCTCATGAAGCAGAGCGGATGCAGCAACATAGAGTTCCCTATCGTCCCTGGTCTGTCTGGGACGACAATGGCAAAATTGTGCGGTCGCCGGATTATACAAAGGCAATGAGGTTGTATCTCCACACACAACACGGACCGTAATCGCAGAACGACAGTGCTACATCACACCATTATATTGAATGTGGTTGTCACCATGACATCCAGGTACCAAGAAATTCAAGGTAAAGTTTCATGAGGGTGAGCTCTTCCCACCACTGAAAGTATGTGATGGGTCATACAGATGAGGATAAGTCAGCCTCCTTGGCCTGATCCAGGACGAATCGTTTTAAGAATGCATTGGAAGTGAAGATGGCATCTTGAACTGCCATGCTTTATTAAGTACAGGGTTCTTTAATTCTGGCCAGACTGGATGTGGAGAAAGCAAATCTGGACAAGTGGGATGGCATCATAAGGCATCTGTCAAGGTGGAGCTGGAGCATTTTGGGCAGATGACCCGAATCCCTTTTGCCATGATAATTTTAAGCACCAGAGGAAAGAAGCAAGGAAAACTGATAAAGCCAAGTGAGTGGCGTCCTTGGGATTATAGGCTGTGGTACCTCTTGGCTTATTTATGAGGTGCCCCAGCACTCGAGAATGAGCAAAGTGTTGGGAGGAATGGATGTTACCTGAAATCATCTGCTGGAGAAGGAAAAATTGCGCTTCACTCCATGACATGGATAGAGAAATCAGTTCCCCCGTGGCTTACAGCGGCTTTGGGTCGTGAGATGTAGAAAACTGGAAAGACCTGCCCTTTCCCACTAGGGGAAAAATTAAAATTACTGTCTGGAGTGTTGCTGGGCCAAGGAGACTATCTGCATGGCCTTAACCATTCTTGCCCAGGATCTTTGTCCAGAACTGGAGAGGCAGAGAAGATCGGTTGACTGAAATGAGTCCTTTCTGAAGGTGATTTGTTTGTCATCTGGGAGAAGTGCATGTGCCCCTGATGTGTTGAATAAATCCAAGTCTCTTCACCAGAGATGGTCCTACGTCCTGAAAGGGAACGAGGCAACTTCCTACCAAAGTCTATGGCTTGAGAAGATCCTCGGGCTAGTTCCAAAGATAGTTGCTTGCTTTGCCAGTCAATCTTTTCACTGACTTCCAGTCATGATCCCTGTTTTGAGCTTTTTCTGTCACATTTGGAAACACTCTTGGACACCAAAGTTGATGCATAGCCTGAGCGTTGAGCTTAACCAGGTGCTGCGAAATTTAATTCTGGGAAACCTTTGTGTGCCTTTTTCGTAGATTTAGAGAGGTGAGATACAGGAGTGTAATTTGTGGAGATGCACATTTAGAAGACAGGTCCTCAAGAAAGGGTTAAAAGATGTCCAAGCATTTGGGTTTTTGGAATTTCTTGCCATGTTGTCTTCCAGGACTTCAGAAGACCCTGAGTGGTTGCCAAAGTCAGTGTTTTTGTGAGAATTGGGTGCTTGATGGATACCTCCTACTATGAGGCAGGTGCTTCTGCATGTACAGTGTCCTGTCTAAAATAAGGAATTTTCCGCTTCCTTGGCTGGTTGTAGATGAAGCAATGGACCGGAAGAGGACAAACAAGGTAGACCTCACCTGATACTTGAAAATTTGCAACTGCAAACCGCACATGCATGGGTAACTGAGGAGACTTGCCCACTTTTCTATGTTTTGACAATGCACGTTAGCCTAGAAAGTGGCAAAAATGGGGAGAACAGTGTTCAGCTAATCAAAGTGGATTCTAAGATTGAAGAAGGAAAAATGGCAAATATAGAGAGTCCAAAGAGCCCTCAAAGTGGGCCTGTAGGAGGAGAGGGCGTGAATAAACCAGGCCTCATGAGAGAGGCTGCAAGTCATGCCTAGATCAGTAGTGATCTACAGAAAGATGGCAGAAGGGTCAGAGGATTGGAGAAGTATGTGGTTCCCTGCCGAGAGCGACAGTGTGACGGTCTCATCTTACTGCTTCATTGGTTTATACCCGATGGAGACTACTAGATCAGTGGGGTACAACTGCTGGCACAACTCCAGAAGGACGGCGTGTGCATGAGTTAAGGCTATATTCTTAAATACAGCTCCACAGACTCTGGCTCTTTGAGGCTGGACACATTCCCGCGACTGCTGGAAATCTAAATAGTCAAATTGGTATATATTGTTCTGCATGGTCGTTTTTAAGTACTTGCTCTGGCCTAAATAACGTACAAAAGGATGATTTTTTTTTTTTTTTTATGGTAACTAGCCTTTTTTTTTTTTTCCTCTAGCCTTGACCTAATCAGTCCTACACTCACGAGCAAGTCCTATGTGTTTCTTGAGAGAATTATACTCTGCGTAAATTCCCTTTTTTTAAATTGCCCTTTGTAATAGTCACTTTCTTTTATAGTGTTGTGGGAACCGAAGAAAGAATCCCAATTCCTCTCATGGATTACATTCTCAACGTGGTGAGTTTCGTGGCAGATTTAGTAAAATATTGTTATACCATCACTAAAATATCACTTATGTGGGGCTGATACTGCCATACCCTGCACAGCCAGTGTCTGCAGCAGCCACTGTAAGGGGGACTTGGAGCCGGAATAACTCTGCAGCTCCTTGGCTGTGTTGATAAAGGTCCCCCGCTCATCATAGATATTCTAGCATCACTTGATAAGTTTACATGTGTTTCTGCTATTGAACAGATGATCGATGCTGACCATTGTATCACACTCTTCACAGATGAAATTTGTGGAATCCATACTGAGCAACAACACAACAGATGATCACTGCCAGGAGTTTGTGAGCCAGAAGGGTCTCCTGCCCCTGGTAACCATATTGGGCCTTCCTAACCTACCAATCGACTTCCCTACCTCTGCTGCATGCCAGGCTGTGGCTGGAGTGTGCAAATCTATCCTGGTACGTAATTGTGAATTGGTGTAGGCGTTGTTCCTTTTTTACTTTAATGTAAATGCTAATGCTCCCATACATTTTTTTTTTTTTTTTTTTGGCTACTGAAAATCAAAACCAGATCTTTGTGCGGTCTAACAGACTTCTGAAGCCTATCTTAATTTTTCTACCTCCAATCCATGAACTTAAATGGTTATTCCCAACCTTTATAGATGGATATTTTCGAATAGAGCTTGTAAATGCAAGCAATTTTGCTTTTAACTGCATATTAAAATTTGCAACCGTTCTTGATATACTAACACTTTTTATTGTTTTACAGCTTGTTGCCTAGGAGACCGACCTCTTCAAATAAACAGCAGAACATGCTCATTTCTATTGCTTGTAAGTGCTGTTTTAATGCTGGCCAGGATCGCTGGAGCGCACTGTAACACCTTAATTCTGGCCAAATTCAGCCTATGCTAGACAGCAGCGGTGGTCGGTCTCCTAGTCAGTCAACAATTAGTTAAAATTTCAAGAACGGCTGCAAACTTTTATAAGCATTAAAGTTAGTTGCTTTTCTTTTTTTTTTTTTTTCTTCAGACATTGTCTCATGAGCCTAAAGTTCTCCAGGAGGGGCTCCTTCAGCTGGAC
Source organism: Oophaga pumilio (assembly GCA_009801035.1). NCBI lineage: Eukaryota > Metazoa > Chordata > Amphibia > Anura > Dendrobatidae > Oophaga > Oophaga pumilio. Next base: position 67,758 of record VIAB01004240.1, on the reverse strand, counting down.
TCCATCCTTTCCTCTCTGGATCCTCTTCATCGACCAATCGAGGCACCCGGGGGATCTGTTCTGTTGAGAGAGTTGGCATGTGCTGGGAACGTGACTGATGCTACGCTTTCTGCCCAGGCCACACCACTGCTCCATGCTCTCACAGCGGCACATGCCTACATTATGATGTTTGTCCACACGTGCAGAGTCGGCCAGGTAAGCGGCGCGTTCTTTGGAGAACTTTTTTGGTTTATATTGTTTTGTTCAATTTAACATGAGTTATCCTGTTTTGTTTTTTTTTTCTCATTCTTCTTTTCCTTTCTATTTTAGAGCGAGATCCGTGCCATCTCTGTGAACCAGTGGGGCTCACAATTGGGACTCAATGTTTTGAACAAGCTTAGCCAGCTTTACTGCTCTCTGGTGTGGGAAAGCACAGTGTTACTTTCTCTCTGTACTCCTAACAGGTATTACCAATGGCGGGACGGTGTTCTCGTAACCTAAATATTGTCAGAGCGGGCTTACTTTAGTCTGAAAGACTGACATTATTTTTTCTAAAGGTTTTTCCTTCTGTGAGCGAAATGCACTTCTATGCCTTTTGAACTCCAAATTAATAAGATTTGTTTTACGAGCACTCGGGAAATAAAGCTCAGCCTTGTATGGTGTGCTCATTCATTCTGCTTTATTGCGGACACTTTGACCATGTTTAAATGTTCTGTGTTCTGTCAAGAGATTGGTGCAGGTTTCTTGTCTAAATCCTGGCAGAATTTGGTGACACCCCCCACCTTTAATGTGAATCTACTGCTCTTTTGCAAATCCCACTCATGGGAACACAGCCCTTATGGTTTAAGTTGATTGTGGTCATCCCATAGACTATAATGGGTCAATTCGATGTTTTCAATCAAGAGCTGCACAAACTTTATTGGAACCATCCTAGTAACTGGATCCTTATTAATCATACATTTATTTAATACCCTGCACTTCCAGCCAACGTCTGTGCAGGCATCTGCACTTTCCCTGTACTGTAAGTTGAATAGGTAAAATGCTACTGAAAAAGCCAAAGGGATCTTGACCTGGTTCATTGATTGTTTTAACGCCTCTTCTCGTCCTAACAGCTTGCCACCTGGGTGTGAGTTTGGTCAAGCAGACATGCAAAAACTTGCTCCTAAGGAGGAGAAGACTGCGAGTACATTGCCCCAAGGAGCCAAAAGAGCAGGTAGATGAAAAAATGTAAGATAGGGGATAACTTGCAATCTCGAGATCAGTGTTCTGAAGCTTTGTCTTGAATGCAGCGGAGGTGCTCTTATTCTACACTCCATTCATTTGTCTCTGGGATTCCTGGAAATGACTTGAGTGCTGTATGCTGCTGTCCCAAGCATGGACATCTTTCCTCCATTCAGGGTGGGGCAGCACATCCCCAGTCTCGGGATCACCTACAGGGTGAATAGGCGATAACCTCCTGTTTTTGGGGACTAACCCTATAATATGGTGCCTAGTAATGTCCTCGGCCTTTAAATTGAGATGTGTTGTGTTTAGGGCCATCACATCTAATTTGTTGACTTAAAGGCAATTTAAAGAGTAATAAACTTATTAGCCATCTGGCTTTGACTTTGTTTAGGAGTTGGTAGTAGATTGACGTTAGCAAAAATAAAAAACAATTAGATATTTGTTTTTTCTAACTACAGAGGGAGAGGTTGAACCTTCAGCCGCAAATGAAGAAACAACTGGTTTGTTGGAAGGAATTGGGTTGGATGGTGACTCGTTGGCCCCCATGGAAACTGATGAACCAAGCACTTCTGATCCAAAGGGTAAACCGAAGATCACACCAGCAATGGCTGCCAGAATCAAACAGATCAAGCCGCTACTGTCAGGTTAGCATGAGTTTATGCGGTTTAATGTTTTTACCCATTTGTTTTCTATTGACATCTATGAAGAGTCTTACTCTATGGCTAATAAGTGAGAATCTGCTCCTGGAATGATTTTGCAGAGCCTTTATTCTCATGTGTTTTTTGTGTTCTTGCATTACAGCATCCTCGAGGTTAGGACGAGCATTAGCAGAGCTGTTTGGACTTTTGGTAAAACTATGTGTGGGGTCCCCTGTCCGACAGAGAAGAAGCCATCATGCAGCAAGTACCACCACGGCCCCTACTCCCGCGGCTCGTTCCACCGCATCTGCTCTGACAAAATTACTCACCAAAGGTCTTTCCTGGCAGCCTCCCCCTTATACTCCCACACCAAGGTTCAGGTCAGTATTGGGGGTTCCAGTAGATTATGTATATTTGGGCTTGATTTTTTTTTTTTTTTTTCTTGTGCCTTTATGCCTGACTTCAATCTTTGCTGTTTTAGGTTAACGTTCTTTATTTGCTCTGTTGGTTTCACATCGCCAATGTTGTTTGATGAACGTAAATATCCATATCACCTTATGCTACAGAAGTTTCTATGCTCTGGTGGGCACAATGCACTTTTTGAGTAAGTTATCTCTGTGGTTTTCTTTTCTTAGGTTCTGTTTTGTAGTCCAGTTCTGTTTTTCACCAATCACAAGTTTGGTTTTTCTAACCCCTAGGTTGGTGTTAAATATCCTTGTTGGGATAACCCATTTAATATGATATATGGAAATGGGAAATCTTTTTGTATGGCACAGTATTGATGGAATACTTAATGTTGTTTTTTTTTGGGGGGTGTTTTTAGGACTTTTAACTGGGCTCTTTCAATGGGTGGGAGAGTACCTGTTGCTGAAGGCTTGGAGCATACTGACCTTCCAGATGGCACCGGGGAGTTTTTGGACGCCTGGCTCATGTTGGTGGAAAAGATGGTGAACCCCACAACTGTTTTGGAGTCTCCACACTCTCTACCTCCCACCAAGCTACCGGGAGGACAGAACTCCCCTCAGTTTAGCTCTTTGCGCTTCCTAGTGGTTACACAGAAGGTATGTCCAACTTTCAGTCGTGGTGCCCCAAATGTTTTGTTATAGAGCTCACAGTAGTAAACTAAAACCTAAAATGCACATAAAGGTGTAAAATTTACCAGATTTCCAAAGGGTTGCATTTTACGTAATTCATCTTGTTCCATAAAGGCAGCCTTTACTTGTATAAAGAACTTGTGGAACCGGAAGCCGCTGAAGGTGTACGGCGGGCGTATGGCCGAGTCTATGCTTGCCATCTTGTGTCATATCCTTCGCGGTGAGCCAGTCATTCGAGAACGCTTGAGCAAAGAGAGAGAGGGAAGCCGCGAAGAAGAAGCTGGGCAGCCAGATGAGAGCGGCGCTGCACGACGGGATCCCCAAGTGAATCAACAGCAACTTCAGCAGGTGGGAGTGTGAATTGAGTTTACAGGACTCTTTCCATAACACACGCTTACTTGATGGGATATCGGATTATTTTTTTTTCACTGGATGAATTTCCTAATCTTGTTTTGTTTTAACCCTATAGCTTATGGATATGGGTTTTACTCGGGAGCACGCAATGGAAGCACTTCTGAACACGAGCACTATGGAGCAAGCTACGGAGTATCTCCTCACCCACCCACCTCCGCTCATTGGTGGAGTTGTGCGGGTAAGTGTCACCCACTGACGGGTGTGTTTTTTTTTTTAATTTTATTCTCTTGATTCAGCTTTCAGATCTGCTTTCCTTTTGTACCTTCATCACATTTCATCCTTTCCCCTCCTCTCTCTCCTTCATTCCAGCCCCTTTCTACCGCAGGCTTCTCTGTGTCACTCTGCTCATGCAAGGCAGCTATTTCAGCATCTGCATGTGACAGAACATTTTAGGACAGTTAGGTGAGGGATACTCCCCGTAAACATGTAGACCCTGCTTGCAAAGCAGCTTTGACTACTGTTAAATTTTATTAAGGCTAGTACACTAGTTAGAATGTCAATTTGTTCCCTTCCCTGGCACAGCATAACAGGTTCCCCTTGCCAAGCTGCAGCGGCTCCCTTCTCGCTTTTTTTTTTTTTTGCTCCAGTTTCCCTGATACTCATTGGACACTTAATGTCTTTTCCTATTCCTATGCATCCTTACGCTCATGCCCTGACCTCCCCATTCTGCAGAGCAGCCCAGCTGACAGGGGTGTCTGTTGTTGCTCTGCAGGACTTGAGTATGTCAGAGGAAGATCAGATGCTGAGAGCCATTGCCATGTCGTTGGGACAAGATATCCCTATGGAACAGAGGGCAGAACTGCCCGAGGTACAGTAACAAGATCAGGGTTGGGGGGTAAAGAGGCACAGATGAGGAGGCATTCAACATTGAAATTAGACATGCATATTTTTATTTTTTAAAAGGGCAATAGCTCCTGTGCCTGCGTTAGAAAAGGTTGAGCTCTTCTTTCTCCCATCCTCCTGAACCAATGTTCCCTTCCTTTTTTTTTTTTTT
>VIAB01004240.1:42347-61317 GCA_009801035.1 Oophaga pumilio | reverse complement strand
TTCAGAGGAGCTCTCACTGCTCCTGTGGCTTGCTGTGGGTGGGCGGGGGTCCATTCAGCGGAGCTGTCACTGCTCCTGTGAATGCTGCTGGCGACTCCCCTCTCCCTGATATGTGTATCTATGCATCTAGATGTATTCCCTTTATATTATAAACACATTTAGATTGCTTCCCTCTCACCCATCCATCCATCCATTTAGTCAGTGAGGTGTTGGAGGGGGATAATCTTTATTACCCGGACAGCTCTTTTGGGGCTTTGTGTATTGCTTGTATTCCCAGTAACAGTGCCCTGTACTGGAGGTCGTGCCGGGCATTTGTGACCCTGAGTGAGGAGTGAGAAGGGATTAGAATGAGTTACTTCCATGTTTAGGAAGACTTGTGTTTGCTGGGATGAGATGAAAAGCAAATATTCTCTTTCAGCAACATGGATTTTTACAACTGGATCGATGTTTACCCTCCTTCAAGAGATCCAATGTCCTGTTTTCTTTTCCAGAAGATTTAGTTGCCATTCTCTTGCCTGTACATGGCTACGTCTTTGCCTCTTTGATCTAGTGTCCCTCAATGATCCGCTGGACAAAAAGGTGGACACCCTCTTCAAGGCACCTTTCGCTTGAACTCTGGTGACTCTTTTCTCGGAAGTGACTCCTAGCTCTCCCACCCTTCAGATTTCAGGAAACTATCCCTCAAGCCTAATCTCTCCTGGCACACTTGATCCAGTGCCTCAAAGTCTTCCTTCTCTAAAACCTCTTTAGCATGTTTGTGTTTTACCGCCACTCAAGCCTCTCCATTGTGTGGTGGGGACAACTTCTACTTTTCAAGAACTTTTGGCTTGCCCATGTGGATGACACCTGGGTCAGGAAGGTGGTGTTGTAGGCTACAAGTTAACGTTTTGTTTTTTTTTACCTCCAGGCACGTTCTTATGGATTCCAACGCATCCACTTTCTTTCAAACCATTAATGTCCTAAAACTCCAATGAGTTCTCGTTCCATAGGTGGAACATTGTCAGGGATTTTATTCCATTTAGATTGCTTCCCTCTCCATTGGAACTGTCCTTAAGGAGGATGGCTTGGAGAGGCCCGTTCGTGAACCCAAACTGAACCGTGGATTTGGCATTAAATCCCTGCTGTCAGCGGTCACATCTAGAACAAGACCAGTTTCTGATATTTATGGGCATTTTCAATGCCTATCTCCTTTCCCATTGTCAGATGCCATCAACAATTCCTTTGTTGTAATTTCTTTTCATTTTCAATCCTCCACTTTTGAGTTCATCATTGCTCCCAGCTACTTTTACAAGGTCCTCATTCCTTTGATGGACTGTATATGCGCCATGGGGTTGTTGGTCATACCATGCCTGGATGACAACCTGATGAAGGGACTGACCGAGGAAAGCCTATTCTGCCTCCACGTAACCCTGGATTCTCTTTACTCTTTGGATGAGTCCTGAACCATTGGAAGCAACACCATTGGCTGTTAAGGCAGAGGTCCTGAAATTTAAGAGTGTTTCTGACTCTCATTCAAACCATGGTCCAGACCTCTAAACTCCAGTTGGCCGGGATATATCTCCTTGCTTTGGATCCTCTTCTTTAGCCAGTCTGGTCTTCATCCATGTCTCAGCTTTGCTTCCCCTTAATGGCAGGTCTTTGCACTTTCCATTCTATTCTAGCACGCTCTGGATTTCCGTAGGCAGTCCAGGACTTAAAGCTGTGATTTTTCTGCGCTCTTTGCTACAAGTCTCAGGTGGTCACTTCCAACCATGACCCTTCTTTTTGTTGTTGCCACCCCGGAGGGACTGTTGTTGCCCCTTTTTTCAGTATAGATTTCCCGGGTTGAGGTTATGTTGGTTCCTGTTTTGGTTACTACTGCTTTCTTGCTTTCCTTCTGCTTTTTGGCACAAAACTATCTTAGTGTCCTAAGAGCCAGCACTTTGTGTCACAGTGCCTGTACACATGGTGTTTTGTCCTCCCGATGTATTCTACGATAAAGGGATATTACAGCAGAGAAGTGTATGAGCAAATTTTTTTTTTTTTTGTTACAGGTTTTGCTGCCACTGTTTAGTTTAACCGGTGCTTTGTCTGGGGCCAACTTACAATCACCAGTTTTATTCCTTTGGTGAAACATTGATCATTATTTGCTCCTGAGGATTTGCAGAGCTTTTCTGTTCCTTATTTCCTGAGCTAATTTTTATTTTTCCTTGTAACAGGAGTTGAAGCTGCCATGCGCCAGGGTTGTAGAAACCAGTGGCATCCTTAATGTCCTGATCAAATTACTAGAAGTGGTCCAACCGTGTCTGCAGGCAGCGAAGGAGCAGAAAGAAGTGCATACGCCCAAGTAAGACCTTTATCTACATCTACACTTGTAGGTTCATATTTAGCAAAAGATCATTCTGGATCTTTTAAATAACTCATCTCAACTTTTTACTTATTTTTTTTCTCTACGTCAGGTGGATTACTCCTGTCCTGCTGCTTATCGATTTCTACGAGAAAACCTCTATTTCCTCCAAGAGGAGAATTCAGATGAACAGGGTAACTAATTTTAAGATGTAAAATAATCTCTTGTGGCTCTGCATAAATGTCATACTGAGCTGCTTCGTGCACTTTTGATAGAATCCCAGTGTTTCTCTGTAGATGGAGCAGTGCTGTGAATGCTGAGCTCTGTATAACCACGCCCACACCACTGATTTTCAGCTTCCTGAGTGCATTGTCAGGAAGCTACCAATCGGTGATGGGGGGAGGGGTTACACAGATTAGCTGGACTGAATATTCTGTAGTGATTTCCTGCTAATAAAACACTGATTGTATTGAAACTACAGTACACAGCCTAGTAAGTGACACATTCCTGTAATCAGGGTCTCCGCCCCTACATCATGCTTCATTCAAATAAAATTGCAATAACCTGCTTACAGATTCTTTTTAAGCATTGATGCTACATGGGGAGTTGAAAGGGAGGACCATTTGTATGTTATGTACTATTGATATTTTTATGTTAAAAAAGGTAGAAAATGTTACAAGTGGTTTCATTAAAAACATTCTGATAAAAGTTCTGTCCAGGAAGGACATTTTTCTTGGTTGTTTCATTGGTGGACACTGGAAACAGTTGCTAGTAGGTGGGTGTAGTCTGCTGAGGTGGAGACCTTTAAGTGTAATTCTTAGTGTCAGCCTCCTGGTGGCAGTAGTGTACACACCCATGGTTTCCTGTGTCTTCCCATGAAGTCTATGAGAAAGGGATATTATGGTGAGTACTAAAAATGCTTTTCTTTTTTTTTTAATCAGCAGATCATTCAGGTAGGGGAATGATCTTCTACCCCGTCGGCACGAAGTGACATGAGGACTTTGGTGATGACCCTGGGAGCCCAAAGGGGAGGGCGACAGTGTAGAAAAGGGAAGAAATCATTGGTGTAATTTGACAATGGGGATATGGCAAAACGCACTGAGGATGTCTTCAACGATGTGACCACTGATCGTAGGGATCCAGAATCTTCAGACCGGAACAAATCTGTTGGGCCTTTTCTGTCACTGGGATGGAATGGACGGAGCCTCCCCCCCCCTTTAATTTTGTCAAAAAATGAAATGGTATTGTCAGGCACCACAACTATTGCTCCATGGAGTTGAATAATTTTGATTAAAAAAAAAGCATACTCTCAAGGTAGCACCTTCAGTCAAGGGAAAGAACCTGCATGGAGGCGAATGCTATGTTGTAAGATGCGGATACTACCGCCCTGGTCCAGGCATTGTCCACATAAGGAAGCCAAGTCTCTAGAAGAAAGATGGATGTTCGTCCACTCAGGCTGAAGGCTCAAGTGGTGGGAAATGACTCAACATGCTGAAGAGGTGGAGGACTCAGCAGATTTGAAATGGGCATGCCAGGAAGGCTTTTAGCACTTGCAGAACAACTTGTCACCACCTCATGCGTCAGTGTGCTTACTGAAGAGTGTCTTCTGCAAAGGGATGCCGGTGGGGGTGGGTGGATGTCTGGTAAGGGATGACTTGGATGCTGGGCTGGCAGCAAAAGATAGAAGCCAAATGGAGCAAACGACTACTGGGTTAGTGGTTGTCCTGGCTGCAAGTTGAGAAGCTTTGCACTTAAATTGAGGTGTATAGCAACTGAGCAGAGATGTCTAGCAGGTCCTCCTGTGTAGCTTTCTAGGCTATAAAGTACTAGCCTTGCTAATGTTAAAATAAAAACATCTTAGTCAACAGGTCACTTAGGGACACCACATCGGATAACGCCAAGGTGGGTGGTGGCTGTAGAGAAACGGATAACCCGAGGATCTATATAGGGGGGAGTGGGCCGCTTAGTAATCCACTGCTCTGAAAAGGATAGAAATTCAGGCATTCTGGATGAGGCCATGTAGCTGTCGATGTATTTGTGTGAAGGTCATCGAAAATACCTATCGGTATATGTTGCCTTCAGTGTCTGAAGGAAAACTGATCGGTGACTTCATGGGGACAGAGAGGGTATTTGTTCTAAGGAGAGTTTTTGCTATATACTGGGCCAGATGGGTCATAGACCTAGCCCTTTTTAAGGCGCAATATTCCTGCAGGCTGTCCACGGTGTCTTGGGTTTTAAGGCACTGAGCTCAGAGGAAGTCTGGTTAGTTACTGTATATATAATTGGTTGAGGTTATGGCCGGTCTAGGGAGGTCTTCCCAGGTGTGTAGGACATGTCTAGTAGAAAAAGGAAGGTCAGAAAGGAGGCCCATTATGTCGCCTGCTAGAATCAAAAAAGGGATCAAGCGCATTAAAGACCGGCAATGTTCCCCCCCCTCCTCCCCCCATCCCAATAATGCTGGCATCAAAGATTGTGGTCTCAAAGATGCAGGACAGCAAGGACAGGCGATGTGCTTACAAAGACCGGCTGTTACAGAAGTCTGGACAGGAGAAAAGACGTCTCTCAGTAAAAACAGCTTGAAAAACAATGATGAGATGAAAAAGCGTGCTTCTTGTACGAAGCGGGCAGGTCCAGAGAAGCATTGTGGCCTAGCCACGAGTATTGCTGGTGGCTCACTTGATCGGGCTGCCTACTGATAAGGCACCACTGGTGCGGAGGTTGGTGGAAAAGTATGGAAGAGGGACAGAAGGGTACAATACAAACTAAGCCAAGTGATCACGAAATCTCAGCGACAAGACATAAGCGGAGATTTGGAAATTATCTGGGCAATAGGTAGCTAGTAAGGTCACTTGCAGAGGCTAGAGCTGAAATAGACAGAGTTGAGAAGGGTTTGAAGGGGCAGAAGGAGGATTAGGGCAGAAACCACCCGGGAGGGTGTTACAATAGTCTAGGTGGTGGGGTATAAGGAGGGCATGTCCTAGCATTTTTGCTTAGATCCTCAGTTCCACAATTTGCGAGTTTTGCATTTACATGTTATCACTTTAAAGTGTCTCCAATTTCTGAACATTTTGTCTGTATTAACATCATGGTGGAGTACACAGCCTGTAATAAGTATTTAAAGGATTATTCCCCCCCCCAAAATAATTATTCCCTAGTCATAGATTGCTGGAAGAACAACCACTGGGGCCCTCAGCGATCCTGAGATCGGAGATGCTAAACCTTGAGTACTGAGCTCTGCAGCCTTGTCGTTAATGGAGCCGAGCTGCATTCATTCTCTATGGGGCTGCTAGAAATAGCCGAGCGTAGCGCTCCGCAGCCCCATGGTCCATGACTGGTGCAGTGGCCAAGCATACACACAGGATGGGGCTGCAGAGCCTGTTCTTGGGGTTCCAGAGCTCCGATCTCTGTAAGAAAGTTTTCTCTAATCTTATAAAGGAAACTAGATTCTTTTTGGGAGGAGAATAACTGTTAAAAAGGTGTTGGCTATTCTTCAGAGATGTTGTAGGTGAAGGTTTGTTACCTTTTTTGTTTTTATATTTTCCTCTGCAGTATCTACAGGCAAATGGTAACAACTGGCGTTGGTTTGATGACAGATCCGGACGTTGGTGTAGCTACAGTGCTAGTAACAACAGCACCATTGATGCCGCCTGGAAAGCTGGGGAGACTTGTGTCCGATTCACAGCTGGTCGCAGGAGATACACTGTACAATTTACCACCATGGTCCAGGTAATTGTCACACACGTCCTTTTAATCCATCACTTTAGGATTTGGTAATAGAATCCCTGAATTTGGATGCTGCGTCTATGCAGCCCCTATATAATACGAATAAGACCCCATTACTTGTACTTTGTAGGTAAATGAAGAGACCGGCAATCGCCGCCCTGTGATGCTGACTTTGCTACGTGTTCCACGATTGCTTAAAAGTGTCAAGAACGGCAGCGGACAAGAATTGGAGAAAACTCTAGAGGAAGGCAAAGAAATTGAAATCAAGCAAAAAGAGGAGAAGGTGGCTGGTACGTAGCAATCTATTTTTCAGATATATACTTTTTTTTTTCCATAGTGTTTTTTTCTTTACTATTTTTTTTTTCTGAAATGTAGAAGCTACACCAATTCCTGAGAACTCCACCACAGAAAAAGAATCTCCACCCGAAGAGCCGAAAATTGGGGACATAGTGATCCAGGGGCTGACGGAAGAGATGGTGACGGTGCTGATCCGATCATGCGTCAGCATGCTTGGCGTCCCCGTGGATCCAGACACTTTACATGCTACTCTCCGCCTGTGTTTGCGCCTTACGCGCGACCACAAATATGCAATGATGTTTGCCGAACTAAAGAGCACACGCATGATTCTGAGCTTGACCCAGAGCTCTGGATTCAATGGCTTTACACCATTAGTTACCCTGCTCTTCAGGCATATCATAGAGGATCCATGCACTTTGCAGCACACAATGGAAAAGGTATATCGTTTTTATGGACTTTTGTATGCTTGTGTTACTATCCTCATAATTGTTGCAAAATGCTTTTTCTCAGGGGACTTAAGCAGACTTTCTTATTGAACTACCATGTATGCTGGTTTTCTCACGGGCCCATTTTACCTAGCCTATCCACATTTTGAAAATGTGCAAAATGTCATATTTTTGCACAATTTTTTTTCTTTATGCTAATTTTCTGGGTTGGTGAGAGAATGATCTCCACCCAGAGTACAGAAGAGGGACATTTGCTCCCCAACAGCTTCTTTAAACCCTCCATAAAGTCCATTAATGGTTTGAAAGACCTGGTTAACCTTTGTGTATTATCTGTTAACATGACACACAAAATCTTGATGATACTCTGCAGGTGGTACGTTCAGCAGCAACCAGCGGAGCTGGCAGCACCACTTCTGGAGTAGTATCGGGAAGCCTAGGATCTCGTGAGATTAACTATATCCTGCGAGTCCTGGGCCCCGCTGCCTGCCGAAACCCTGACATTTTCACTGAAGTAGCCAATGGTTGCATCCGCATAGCTCTGCCTGCACCCAGAGGATCTGGAACTGGTAAGTTTGAGTTGACACATAAATTTGATATGTGCCAGTCATGCTTGAACTGCCCAAATTGAACTCTACGTTGAATTTTTTATTTTTTATTTTTTGCTTCCAGCATCCGATGATGAGTTTGAGAATCTCCGGATCAAGGGTCCTAATGCCGTACAGTTAGTTAAGACCACGCCGGTGAAACCATCTACTCTTCCTGTCATCCCTGATACAATAAAGGAGGTTATCTACGACATGTTGAATGCTCTGGCAGCCTATCATGCGCCAGAAGAAGGTGCAGTATTTAAAAACCTTTCCTAAATCAAAATTTTTCTGCCGCAGTCTGTGTCCCTCTTTCACATAGCTGGCTGTCCTGCCTCTTCTGACATAGATCTAACAGCACACTCAGAGTTGACCACATCTCCTCGCCATCTCCCTTCTCTCAATGTTCGAGGATGTAGATGGCAGACGAGGGAGGTGATAGTACCCTAGTTTAGAGGGAGGGACGATAATTGGAGGAAATGACACATAAGGCAGTCCAAAGAGAGTAAAGGTTGTGAATCTGTGTAAAGAAGGCAAGATCTCACAGCAGACTCCAAGGGGATCACACTCCTTTATGAGCTGCAGAAGGAGCAATTGGTATGGGAATGAAGGTGTGATAATTAGTGATGAGCGAATATACTAGTTACTCGGGTTTTCCTGAGCATGCTCGAGTGTCCTCCGAGTATTTTGGCGCGCTCGGAGATTTAGTTTGTCGACCAGCTGCATGATTTATGGCTGCTGGACAAGCCTGAATACTTGTGAAGATTGCCTGTTAGGGAATATACTCGCTCATCACTAGTGCTAATCCATGAGACCTAGTGAAGACACTAGACCTCAAATCCAACATATATTACTGGGAGGGACACTCCCACTTTGGAAGTCTGCTCTGAAAATTGACGAAACTAAATTAAGATTGCAGATTGAAACTTAGTGCAGCTTTTTAACCACTGACTTGTGGAAAAAAAAACAGGATTTTGGTTGCTTACCGTAAAATCTGTTTCTCGGAGCGCTCATTGGGGGACACAGGAACCATGGGTGTATGCTGCTGCCACTAGGAGGCTGACACTATGCATATGCAAAAAAGGTTGGCTCCTCCTCTGCAGTATACACCCCACCGACTGGCACCAAGCTAATCAGTTAGTGAGGAAGCAGTAGGAGAAGAACATGACAGAACCAAACAGCAGAACAGACAACTCAATCATAACCATAACATTCAGAAGAAAGGACAAAAGTTGTAAACGTATGAGAGGGTGCTGTGTCCCCCAATGAGCGCTCAGAGAAACAGATTTTACGGTAAGCAACCAAAATCCTGTTTACTCGATCGCTTCATTGGGGGACACAGGAACCATGGGACGTCCCAAAGCAGTCCCTGGGGTGGGAAAAAATGGCAGGAAACTCCATTCAGGTCGGCAAAGTCCCCAGTGCCGCCTGCAAGATCCTTCTGCCTAAGCTGGCGTCCGCCGAAGCATAGGTGTGAACCTTGTAAAATTTGGCAAACGTGTGGATGGAAGACCAGGTTGCTGCTTTGCAAATTTGAAGGGCGGATGCCCCATGGTGAATCGCCCAGGAGGTGCCTACTGCCCTGGTGGAGTGAGCCCTAATCCCAGGAGGGGGCACTCTGTTCTTAACCCGGTAAGCCTCCAATATTGCAGTCCTAATCCAACGCGCAATCGTAGCCTTGGAGGCCGGCAGGCCTCTTCGCGCCCCATCAGGAATGACGAACAGAAGATCCGACTTCCTGAAAGAAGCGGTCCTATACAGTTAGATTCACACTGCCTGGACCAGGTCTAGCCTGTTAAACGAGCGCTCCAGAGAATGAGTCGGAGCCGGACAGAAGGAAGGCAGGACAATATCCTCATTCAAGTGAAAAGTGGATACCACCTTGGGAAGAAAGGAAGGCGGAGGCCGCAACACAACCTTATCCTGGTGAAGAACCCGGAAAGGGGGGCGACAGGACAGAGCCGCTAATTCTGAAACTCGTCTGATGGAAGTAATCGCTATGAGAAAGGCCACTTTCCAGGACAGAACGGGCAGTGGAACCTCTCTGAGAGGTTCAAAGGGAGCACACCTCATAACCTCCAAAACAAGATTGAGGTCCCAGGGGTCCACAGGATTCCGGTACGGGAGAGCCGTATGCGCCACTCCCTGAAGTAAAGTTTTGACTTGAGCACGAGACGCCAAGTATTTCTGAAAGAGGATAGAAAGGGCTGACACTTGCCCTTTCAGAGTGCCAAGGGAGAGGCCAGAATCCAGTCCCGCTTGGAGAAAAACCAAGATAGCAGGGAGCGACAACTTCATTGGCGGGTTGACGCTGGACTCACACCAGCGAAAATAGGCATTCTATGTTCGATAGTAGACCCTGGAGGACGACTGTTTTCTGGCCTGGATCATGGTGCGAATTACCCGATCAGAGAACCCGGATGCTCTCAATACTGCGGTCTCAACAGCCACGCCGTCAAATTGAGCGACCGAGAACTCAGGTGGCAAATCGGACCTTGTGACAAGATCTGGCCTCTCTGGAAGTCTCCAGGGGGCGTCTGCCAGGAGATTGATAATGTCTGTGAACCAAGACCTGGGCCAATCTGGGGCGATCAGAATGACCGGCACCCCTTCCGCCTTGATCTTCAGCAATCTGGGAAGGGGAAGTGGAGGGAACAGGTAGGGAAGAGCGAACTGCGACCAGGGAATGGCCAGAGCATCTACGTCCAACGCAAGAGAGTCGCGGGACCTGGAGACGAATCGCGGAACCTTCCTGTTCAGCCGGGACGCCATGAGGTCCACATCCGGAGTCTCCCATCGAAGACAGATCTGATGGAAGACATCCGGATGCAGGGACCATTCTTCTGCCGCGAAACTCTCGCGGCTGAGGAAGTCGGCGGCCCAGTTGTCCACGCCGGTGATATGTACAGCGGATATTGCCGGAACTGTCGCCTCTGCCCAATGAAGGATCCTGGACATCTTTGCCATTGCCAGGTAACTTCTGGTCCCTCCTTGGTGGTTGACGTACGCCACGGCCGTGGCATTGTCCATCTGAATTCTGACCGGCAGGCCCCTGAGAAGCGATTCCCTGATTTTGAGGATGTTGATCGGTAGGGAGGATTCCTGTGCCGACCAACGACCCTGAGCCGTCAGGTGACGAAAAACTGCCCCCCAGCCCAGAAGGCTTGCGTCCGTCGTTATAACCTACCAGTGGACTGGCAGGAAATACCTGCCCTGGAGGATGAGGGGGGATGACAGCCACCAGTTGAGAGACTGCTTGACTCTGAGAGGGAGACGAAGTGGACGAACCAAAGACCGGACAGACCTGTCCCACTGAGATAGGATAGCTCGCTGAAGAGGTCTCAAGTGGAACTGAGCAAAGGGGATTGCCTCTGAGGCTGCAACCATTCTGCCCAGCACCTTTATTGCTGTCCGGAAGGAAGCTTAGGGCCCTGTAGAGACCGAACTCCCTGCTGGAGGATTGCTCTTTTGTCCTTGGGAAGAAAAACTTTCGCCTGTCGGGTATCGAACAGCATGCCCAGGAAGACAGAAACAATGCAGGACTTCTTTCTATTGACAATCCACCCGAACCGGGCCAGGGTGTCGAGAACGATGGACGGGCTTTCTTGGGCCCGGGGGAGGGACGGGGCCTTGATGAGGATGTCGTCGAGGTATGGAATGAGAACCAGGCCACCAATGCCGCCATGATCTTGGTGAAGACGCTGGGAGTGGTCGCAAGGCCGAACGGCAGGGCGACAAACTGAAAATGGTTCTGCTGAACTGCAAAACGCAAGAACCTCTGAGCTGGGCAAATCGGAACATGGAGGTAGGCATCTTGAATGTCTATGGAGCACAGAAATTCCTGAGTCTCCATGGAAGAGATTATTGAACAAAGAGACTCCATCCGGAGGTGACGCAGGCGAACCCTCCTGTTCAGCAACTTGAGGTCCAGAATGGGACAAACCGCGCCGCCCTTCTTTGGCACAACAAACAGGTTTGAATAGAAACCTGTGACGCGTTCTCGATGTGGAACGGGGACGATAACCCCAAAACTGAGAAGGGAGTCGATGGATGCAAAGAAACCAGGGACCAAAGAAGGATCCCTTGGGGGCGGGATTCGAAAAACCGATCTCGTGTACGGGAAGTGAACTCTTATTTTGTATCCTGAGGATACAACCTCCCTGACCCAAATGTCTTCCACCAAGTCGAGCCAAACGTCCCTGAATAGCAGGAGACGACCGCCGAGCTTGGTAGGAACGCTGGGCTCTGGAACAGAATCATGCCGAGGAACATCTGCCAGGCCTTGACCTGGCGGATCTACCATGGGAGTTAGAGGAACGCCAGGAAGGAGTGGGCCTGAAGGAAGGTTTCTTCTTGATCTGGCGATTCTGCGGCCTTCGCTGACTGGAGGAATCCTCTGACGTCGGGAAACAGCGAAAGGAGCGGAACTGTCGCCTTTGAACGGGTCTGCGAGGCTTGGACTGAGGGAGGAGGGATCTCGTGCCTCCCGTTTCTTCTTTAATGATCTGATCCAACCGAGAGCCGAACAGACTGTCTCCCTGGAAGGGGAGGCCTGTGAGCGACTTCTTTGACGAAAGATCAGCTTGCCATGCTTTGAGCCAAATGTTTCTTCGGATGGCTACAGAATTGCTGGATGCCTGAGCAGCGCAGGACACGGCATCCAGGGAGGCCAATACCAAATATTGACCGGCATGGGAAATTTGGTCTGCAAGCTCTGCCAACTCTCTCGGAGGGGCTCCAGCCATGATGCCCTTGCGGAGTTGTTTTGCCCATCTGTCTATGGCCTTTGAGACCCAAGTATAGGCGAAGGCCGGGCATAAAGCAGAAGCGGTCGCTTCAAAGGCTGGTTTTGACAGCGATTCTATAATCCTGTCGTTGGCATCCTTGAGGGAAGCTGCATTGGAAAGTGGGAGGATGGTATTGGTGGACAGTCTGGAGACCGGTGGGTCCACTGTAGGGGAAAACGTCCAGTTAGAGGTAAGATCCGGGGGGAAGGGATATAAGATGCCGAGGCGCTTCCCTCTTTGAAAGCGCCTGTTTGGATTCTCACTCTTGAGTATCTCCTGAACTCCGTATGCGAGGCAAAGACCTTGGAAGGTGGTTTGGACCGTCTGAACGAAACCACCTGATCTGCGGATTCCATAGTGGTGTCCTTGATACCTAAGGTCTGATTGACTGCAACAGTCAGGCTCTGCACCATATCCGTCATGCTGTGGAGGCCTGTTCTGAGTCCAGGTCCGACTCATCTTCCGAAAGCCATTACAAGAAGAGCAAACAAAGTGCCTGACCAGAGTGGAAGAGGAAGGTGGGGGTGAGCAGGCTCTCCCTTGTGCTTAGGCATGGCTGAGCTACTCACGGTTCCTGATGCTGGTCCTCAGTGAGAGCAAAAGCAGAGGCCCAGAGATGAATTGTCCTGCTCACAGGGCGAAGATGGGGATTTTTCCTTCCACTTCCTGCGTCCAACTGTGGGCCCGACTGGAGGAGAGCGCGCCCTGCTGCAGAGAGTAATATGGCAGCGCGCGCTGCTGCAGAGAAATATGGCAGCGGCTGCGGTCCACCAAAGCGCTGAGGGTGGTGGGCGGAGCCTGAGGCCACGCTGAAAGGAAGGATGGGCAGGAGAGAAGCCTGCCCGGAAGCCTAGAGGGAAGGGGGCGGAACCGGCGCTATAACTAGGCTCAAAATGAAGCCGGGGCCTCGATTAGAGCCTGCGGCCGCCGATGGAGGGAGGGGGGGGGGGGGGGGGGCGGCGCGTAGGCCCTGAAAAGCAATAAAAAGGGGGGCCCGCTGAGAAGCAAACGTAGTGGCATAAAAATGGCCCTTGCAAGGAGTGTTTAGCGGCGCGACCAGGCACCTGAAGATTCAGGTGACCTGGGGAATGGAGGCTGAAGGAGTACCTAAGGGGCGTTTATGAACCGCAGGTAAAAACCCCCACTAGTATGGGTTCAGAACGAAGGGGAGAAGGCTACCACCCCCATACGCTATCCTCTGGTTTTCTTTTTTTTCTTTTTTCCTTTTTTCTTCCATTCCTGTCTTCTTTGCCTAGGAGGAAAGAGGACAATACCTATGATAATGGTCGGACGTCCGGAATCCAACTGCAGGACGTCCGTGTCTCCTTCAGACAGGCTGTGGTGGGCGAGTGGGTGGGAGACTGAGGCAGGCCTGGGTCTTCTTTTCCAAGGTCACCTGAAACACATGTCCGTGTCAGGGATCATTGGCCTGCCAAAGTACCAGACATGAGGCAGTACACGCCGTACTCATAGTCTGTGTGGGAGTACAGTAGTGACTGTTCACTCTGTATCCCTCCGGAAAACCTGAAAAGGAACGACGCACAATAGGTAGATATGGGTCTCCGGAGAGACCTGTGTCCACCTCCTACTGACACTAAGCTAAAACTGATTAGCTTGGTGCCAGTCGGTGGGGTGTATACTGCAGAGGAGGAGCCAACATTTTTTGCATATGCATAGTGTCAGCCTCCTAGTGGCAGCAGCATACACCCATGGTTCCTGTGTCCCCCAATGAAGCGATCGAGAAAAATCTTTTTTACCCTGTCAACGGTTTCCATATCCTTTTAAAGCCTACACTCTTGAAAACTGCTCTGAACCATTTTGGCTCTTTAACACTATAATTCCTGTGTATGTAATCAGTAGTCAACAAATCTCATAGCTATAACCATTCTGTTGTCTTGCAGTGACTGAGAAGACAGAGCAAAAACATGTGGGTATGAACCAAGAAGTCAGTCAGATCTTGCAAGACATGGGTGATGAAGTTTTCCAGCAGTACCGAGATCTCACCAGGCAAGGCAGCGACTTTGATCCCCAGGGTAGCTTTGCCATCAATGTAAGCATTCCTTCATCCCGTGCAACATTTGTTTCTTCCCTTCTTCGGTGGTTGTTCTGATTTTTGACGGTCTGTTCTTAGGCACGCGTCTTCACTGCTGACAGTTCATCCACAGAGACTCCACAGTCTGGGACCCCTCAGGGAGAAAGTAAGTGATCTATTCCAACCTCGGGGTGCTTGTGAAAGGTTGTGTGTCTTTAGGTGCTTAGGGCTTATAGTTGTGGGGTCTGCCAATGAACTGAAGTTGCAATAGAGTGCACCCCACTATCTGAGATCTCTAATGGGCACTCATTTTACAGCAGCGCTAACTCCAGAGGAAAACCGCGAAGGTGGCAAAAAGGACAAAGAGGGAGACCGCAATTCAGAAGAAGGGAAACAGAAGGCAAAAGGCAGCAAACCTCTGCTGCCCACGTCTACTATACTTCGACTGTTGGCGGAGCTCGTCAGGTCTTATGTGGGTATTGCCACACTCATAGCAAACTACAACTACACGGCAGGACAATCTGAGCTTATTAAAGAGGTTTGTACCAGTCAAAACTTAAGTTTACAGTTTATTTTATTTTTTTCAGTTTCGGAGGACATTTACTAATTTTGCTCATCTTGACAGGATTGCAGTGTCTTGGCTTTTGTCTTGGATCATCTCCTGCCCCACACTCAGAGTGCCGAGGACAAAGACACCCCAGCCTTGGCACGCCTATTCCTTGCCAGCCTGGCTGCAGCTGGCAGCGGTACTGACGCGCAGGTAGCACTGGTGAATGAAGTGAAAGCGGCACTTAGCCGTGCACTAGCAATGGCTGAGAGTACAGAGAAGCATGCTAGGTAAGGAAAGGATGTCCTTAGAGGGGGTTATCCCGCAACTCCCACTTCTGCATTGGGAGATCTGTTTACTACTTGCCAGGTGTCAAACGCTCTCAGAATATATCATGCACATTTCCTTTCTTGCAGATTACAGGCTGTGATGTGCATTATTAGCACCATAATGGAGTCCTGCCCTTCCACGTCCAGCTTCTACAGCAGCGCCACTACGAAAACGCAGCACAACGGCATGAACAACATCATCCGCCTCTTCCTGAAGAAAGGTCTCGTTAGTGATTTGGCAAGGGTGCCTCATAGCCTAGACTTGTCCAGGTATCATCTGCAGATTTTAGAACTGTGATTATAGTGCTTGTTATCTCATGTGTTTTCTCTTATAATGGACTCTTGTTTTAATTTCTGTAGTCCAAATATGGCAAACACTGTGAATGCGGCACTAAAGCCTCTGGAGACGTTGTCGCGCATAGTGAACCAGCCAAGCGGTCTGTTTGGAGGCAAGGGCGCTTCTGGAAAAAATAAGTCTGAGCAGGACACCCATGGAGCCCCCAGGGACCCGAACAGTAACCAACCAGATACAGGTAACGTGTGCTAAAGTTAAACATTTTGCAATACTTTTTTTTCCTTTTTTTTTTTTTTTACCATAATTCCAAAACTTATACCGTTTTCTTACCTATGGGTCGTTTAGGGGAAACAGGCGTTGAGGCTCAGGAGGAAGATGCCGATGTTTCTCAGGCTGAAGTGGCAGATGGAGATATTATGGATGGGGAGGCAGAGACAGATGCTGTAGTAATTGCAGGGCAGCCAGAAGTCCTAAGCACCCAGGAGATGCAGGTGAGAATGCTCGGGCATTTGCATCAACCTCCTCTTTCATGATTAAGTATATTTTGTGTTTATGTAACTTTTTTTATTTTTTTCAGGTGGAGACTGAGTTAGAAGATCTGATAGATGAGCTGCTAGAGCGGGATGGGGCTGCAGGTATCTTTTTTTTTTCTTTAGGGGGGTTATTTGTCATGAATTGTTTAAGCCAACCATACACATGAGATATCTACATTGATCTACACCTCCATAAACATGAGCACTCAGGTCGGCTGAGCATGCACGTGTTTTCCACTGGGGTAGGGAAGAAAGCCGCTGCCTTATCACCCCCCATCTACCCTGAAAACAAAAGAATTGGATATTAAATTTTCAGCTAACATCATCTGATGGAGTGGAGTCAAGAGCCCCCTCAAACATCAGATGATCTGTCTGAAATCAGCGGGTTTATCCGACTTTTTCCTGTTATGTATGGAAACCGTTAGTAAGTGACATATTGCTGGAATCAGGGTCTCGGTCTGCTGACAGATTCCCGTTTAGCACTAATTCTGGGATAAACTCTAGCAGCAAGTCCTTTTTATAATACACCTATGGAAAGTCAATGGGCTGTATCTGCAATGTGCTTGTAAGTTAGATCATCTAGGGGTAAGGTGGGGGAGGACTCTTTGCAGTTCTCATTCATACAGGATGGTCCTGAGCTGGGGGTCTCCAACTTGCATTCACAGCTCGCGGAAAGGGGTTGTCTTGGCCACACACAGATTATCTAAATCTACCACTGATTTGTTAGACTATTGTATTTGTATGTTTTCTCTTTCCTGCTGTTATAGGAAGTCGAGTGGGGGAAGATGAATCACAAGAGGATGTACTAATGGATGAGGCTCCTACAAACTTGAGCCAAGCCTCTACTCTTCAAGCCAATAGGGAAGGTATGAGACCCAGCACGAAGCGGTCAGATTCCATGACTTTCTGCTTGTTTTGCTAGGAATGGTGTCCGAAAGATGTTCTTGCATTTAGTTTTGTCTCCATTATCACTTTCTCCATTTCCTTTGATAGATTCTATGAACATCCTAGACCCGGAGGATGAAGAAGAACACACGCAGGAAGAGGACAGCAGTGGCAGCAATGATGATGAAGATGACAGTCAAGAGGAGGAAGAAGAGGAGGAGGAAGATGAAGATGATCAGGTATGTTGTGCGACACTTTGAGTACAATATCACTTTATTTCATGGACTTTCCCCTTTTGTCACAGTGCCTTGATGCTTTAAAGTTGAAAAGCAAAGCTGTGCAAGTAGTATGGTTTTTTTGTTTTTTTTTTTATTTAGGATGACGAAGAGGGTGAGGAGGGGGATGAAGACGATGATGATGATTGTTCGGAAATGGAGCTGGATGAGGATTACCCTGATATGAATGCATCTCCCCTTGTGCGCTTTGAGAGATTTGACCGAGAGGATGATCTGATTATAGAGTTTGATAACATGTTCTCCAATGCCAGTAAGATTTATAGATTTCACATTCCCATATAAGGGCACTTTTGTGTTCTAAATTATTTTATTTTTTTCCTGAGTGTGTTTTCATCAGTTACGCTTAGTAAGTAGATTTAACCATCTCTTCTTCTTACAGCCGACATTCCTCCTTCGCCTGGTAACATCCCTGCCACTCATCCTTTAATGGTGCGCCATGCGGACCACGGATCTCTCACATTGGGTAGCGGTACGTCCACAACCCGCCTGGCACAGGGTATTGGCAGAAGTCAGCGTACTCTTAGGCAGATCACTGCGAACGCTGGCCACACCATTCACGTTCACTATCCTGGGAACAGGCAACCAAATCCACCTTTAATTCTGCAGAGGTAAGTGAAACCTGGAGATATGGTGGTCTTCATGTTATTATTGATTCTAGTTTATTCATACCATTTAATCTCTTAGGTTGCTCGGCCCTTCAGCTGCTGCAGACATTCTGCAATTAAGCAGCAGCCTTCCCCTCCAAAGCCGTGGCCGCGCACGTCTCCTTGTCGGTAATGATGACGTCCACATTATTGCTCGCTCTGATGATGAGCTGCTGGATGACTTTTTCCATGATCAGAGCACCGCTACTAGTCAGGCCGGTAAGTGACTTTGGAAATATGCATTTGGTAACTTTTCTCTCTTTTTGTCCTTGGTTATATAGTTGCTCAGTACACATTCTGCATTTTTGTTTTTCTCCTTAAGGCACTCTTTCCAGTATTCCTACCGCTTTGACTCGATGGACAGAAGAATGCAAGGTGTTAGATGCTGAGAGTATGCATGACTGTGTATCAGGTGAGAGCTGGGGTTACCCTGGTGGACTTGTATGGAAGGGAAAAAAAGCATCATGTTCTCATTAATAAGGCTGATAAGAGGGTCCCCGTCATTGCGGCAACATTATTTGGGTGTAATCTGAGGGATTCTGGCAGCAGGAGTACAGTTCTCTGCAGATCCACCTAATGAGAAAAGGCTGATCAATCAGATATATATTTCATGCATAGACAGGCCTGCGCTCTCCTTTTGTAGCTGTCTTTGGTCCCTATACACATTAGACTAAGAGAGCCAAAACTACCAATATCTATATGAGGGCCTCCCGACTCTCCCCTGCCAAATGATCACAGAGAAAACGATCTGGCTTTCTGATTTTCAGCGGCTGACAACTTTTTCTTTTTTTTTTTTCCACCTCCATGGAGGTAGCCACCACAAAAGAAGGGTCCGGCAGTGGTATGCTCATAGAAAACAAGAGGATTTTTAGTACTTGCTGCAAAATCCTTTTCTTGCTGCCTTCATTAGGGGACACAGGAAACCATGATTTCTCGCGTCCCCCTCACACCCAATGAAGCAACTGAGAAAATTGTGGAAAGCTGTAGAGATTACTTGGAATCATATTTATTTATTTTTTTTTTTTGCTTAAACTTAATGGATTTTTTAATATGATTTTCTGTTATCTGTAAGTGGTCAAAGTTCCCATCATCAACCACCTTGAAGCTTTGCGGGATGAAGAGCTAGAGGAGCGGCGAGAGAAGAGGCGAAAACAGCTGGCAGAGGAAGAGACCAAAATGCCTGAGAAGGCCAAGGAAGAGAAGGAATCAAAGGATCAAAATCCTCAGGTCTTTTTTTTTTTTTTTT
>VIAB01004239.1:92483-102952 GCA_009801035.1 Oophaga pumilio | reverse complement strand
TTGGCCCTCGGTGTGTTTGACTTTGACATCCCTGCTCTAAATCAACCATTTTTCTGATCATCAAGCACTTGAAAGAGAAAGGTTCAGTTGCTGTAAATAATGATTCAGAGCGTCCATAAAAGTCCAAAAAGTGCCAGGATGTAGCTATGGGAACAGATCAAAACCAATGAAGAGCTTGCCCAGGAACAGCAGTAGGAAGGGGTCAGTAAATCTCCACGCACAGTGAGGTGAACTTTTTTATGCAGGGGATTTGAAACTCTGTATCAGGAAAATAGATGTCGTTAAAGGGACTCTGTTACTAGATTTTTGCCACTTTATCTGAGAGTAGAGACAGAGACACAGATTCCAGCGATGTATCATTTACGGAGTTGCTAGTTTTGTTGAAATCACTGTTTTATCAGCAGAAAATTACCTCTGGAGTATTAGTAAACCTGCTGCCATGTAGTTCAGTCCCGCCCCCACCACTGATTGGCAGCTTTCTGCCTATGCACAGTGTAGACAGTAATCTACCAATCAGTGGTGTTGGCTGAGTTATACAGAGCTCCGCTTCGAGAGAACTGGTAGGTCTGCAGCAGATAAAACTGTGATTTTATCAAAACTACAGCAAACAGCCAAGTAAGTGACATGTCACTTGAATCAGAGTTTTTGTGTAACTGTGCCTGAAAACAGCCATTGCTCTGCTACATCTGTGTATGGAGTTGTCATATAATTCTCTTTATGCACTTTCTTTATTAACTATACATTACAGATGACTTACCTGTAAAATCTGTAGATTGCAGCGTCCGCTTCTACTCCCACAGTGCACGGTCGAAACAGCGATGCTAAAAATTTGCAAAGTATTTCGTGCCATGTGTGAAAATGCCATTTGCCGAGAACCCCCATATTGATTTACTTTCCATTGCTTTTAAGAACGGTGCAAATTCACAATTACAATATATTTATGTGCATTACCTTAAGTTACGGCTGCCCATATAGTCTATTGATTTCTATTTTCTCACAACGCAAGAAAATTTTGCAACACACTGGCTAATGGACTGTAGGCTTCTCTAGGCTGAATAGAAAATTGTCCACTTACATCTTTTATTTTTGCATTTCTCGACAAGAATTTCCAAGGCTTCAAATATAGGTTTATTATGTCTCTTGTTATGTCCAACTTTATTATAATTGTAATTTTTTTCATATTTTTATAGACCCCCGACTTTGCACAGCTTGATCGTTTTTTTATCCTGCTCAGGATAATCTGAGATATTCCGCCATTGTGCTGAGTGGGTCCATTTAAATCAATGATACACCTAAGATCTGTATATCAAATGGGTGTATAATTGGCCGACTCCAGTACCCTGCCGGCATCGTTATAATTCGGTAACATTGGACATTAACTGTTTAATTGAGTCTGCATAGTCCATTCATAGAAAAAAACTATACTTTTACCATATCCAGATCAATACCAGCATGATGTCCCTGATTCTATAGCTTGACTTTTTGGAATGGCCTGGTCAATGCCATTGAAGGAAATTTTGCACAAATCAGTAATACAAGTGCAAGTTAGAATTTTTGTAATATATCTTATCAGACAAATAAGGTTTTTTCTCCACCTATGAGACACTTTTTCTCCACCCACCTGCCTCCTAAATCTTTTTGTTGAAACACTGCTGAAATTTATTCTACTAAAGAGAAAAGAATTACCATCTATTAAAGTCTATGATCAGATGAGGAGCAGGGAGAAAGGTCTGCTGATATCTAGTAATTGTTCTATCTTATCTAAACGCGGTATTCACAGCTACACTGCTAAGTAACAGTTAGGCTCAACTAGTAGGTGGATCCTCCAAGCCCAAGGTCCCAATGGGCACATGGGCGTTGGTGCAGCAGGGAGTTGAGGCACGAATTAAACAGGTAGCCGAGGTACTGGAGACCACAAGTGAAAAGGTGACTAGGAACAGAGATCCTGGAGACTGCAGGAAGACAGGAAACCTGGAATTGGTAGCAAAGGTCCTGGAGACCTGAGTCGGACAGGAGACTGGGAACAGGTAACAGGGGTCCTGGAGACCAAAGACGGGCAGGAAACCAGGAACAGGTACCAGACGTCCCGGAGACTACATGTGGACAGAGAACTGGGAACAGGTAGAAGAAGTCCTGGAGACCGGAGGCAGAAAGGAGTCCGGGAACAGGTAGCAGATGTCTTAGAGATCTCTGGTAGACAGGAGACCAGGAACAGGAAGCAGAGGTCCTGGAGACCACAGGTGGACAGGAAACTGGGAACAGGTATCAGAGGACCTGGAGACCACAGATGGACAGGAAATCGGGAACAGATAGCATAGCTGTTGGAGATCACAGGTGGACAGGAAACCGGAAGCAGCACTTAAAAAGTCTTAATAACAAGATACAGGATTGGGTCTTGGTAGGCCTTTTATAGGACAATGCTGATAATCACATGCGATCAGACTGGGCCTTCTGCAAAGCCCGACATGAAGCAGAGAGTTCAGTGGACTTGGGTGATGGGATCAAAGCCCGGACCCAGACAGGTACATATCAGTAATGTTGTATATTGTCCTCCATGCTGCTACTTGTGAACATTTGCTAAATCGAGGCATGGGGACTCCTGCTTTAGTCTATGTGTGTATGGGAGACATCATAGCAGATTGTCTCCACCCACAGGCTCCGATACAACAGAAAATTAGAGATTGAAACTGCAGAGGGGAAATCTGGTGCAAAAATGCAAAATACAAGTCATTCAATGGCCCGAATCCCATACACACACATACTTTTTTTGGCCAAGCGAGCATGTGTTTCCAAACTAAGGATAGGCTAGTAATTTCAGATTGATGGGCGTCCTACTCTTGGAACCTCCACCCGTCAGCTGAATAATGGGGTTTTGGCACTCTGATGATGGAGATGCTAACTCTTGCTAAGGGACAGTGAATTCAGGTCTGATCGTTGCCCGTCCAGCCTGCAGTAATAATAGTCAGAAGGTGAATAGGTCCTTCACAGGAGCGTGCTACTCATTTCCTACCCAATTTTTTTGTTTGCTCACTGCCCTGTAAAATTCATCCCTGCATCTGACCCGCTGACTGGTTCCCTTTAATATTAATACTTTTTAAGTCTGAAAACTTTTCCTTAAGCCTATTAGCAGTTGAAGTGGTCACTGACGTTTTCCCTCCCATCTGTCAGAACTGGGTTCACAATGGGCTGAAAATACACATTATACGGTTTTACCTCCCTGCTACGATGGGCTGGCTCATCGTTTGATGTTTTTTTTTTCATCTTGCTGTTTTCCAGTTTCACGCTGATGCCGTTTTTGTTTGAAATCCATAACTATGAACATATTTCTCTCTGCAGATTCCTCGGCGGCTTTGTGCCCAAAATAGAACTGATGTCTTTCTACCGGGAAGTTGAAAATCTTTGAATATTGAAATATAGTTCACTAATGAACCTAGCGCCACCTGAATATTCAATATTCTCACATAATGTCTGTACTCTACACTCAGAAATGGCCCATTTCCTTTTTATTTAAAGGGAATGTCTGCAAAAAATGAGTACAGCTTCCCATTTAATCCATTAAAGGGGTCATCTCACCAGAGTTCTTGCATCCATCAGTTGATCTCCAACTCTTAGCAAAGAGTTGGCCAACTTCTAGGCATTTCCACTGCTGCCAGTAACATGTAGAATTACACACGGCCAGTCAGATGCTGTAGATGGTCTTCATTGAAATACAAGGCTTAAAGGAGTATTCCCATATCTTCAATTAGAAATGTAGTATAGTTCTTCTGACTCGCTCCGTCGATTACCCCATGTGTAGGACATTGCAGTAGCGTAGGAATCCTTGGTTATGACCACTTACAACTAACTATCACTATACAGTTGTGGTCAAAAGTTTACATACCCCGGCAGAATTTTTGCTTTCTTGGCCTTTTTTCAGAGAATATGAATGATAACACCAAAACTTTTTCTCCACTCATGGTTAGTGGTTGGGTGAAGCCATTTATTGTCAAATTACTGTGTTTTCTCTTTTTAAATCATAATGACAACCCAAAACATAAAGACGTAGAGGAAGGAATAGTGTGATCCTGAAGAGAATTACTGGTGAGACAGAGTGGCCTTCCACCTTAAAGTGGTCCTTGGATAGGGCGACGTGCAACGAGAAACCCAGAGCTTGCTAGGGCTGAAGGTAACAGACATAAAGAGGACTGAGAATGTGGGACTAGTGGGGATCTCGAGCCGTAGGTCCAGGGTGTCCACAGTAATAGGACTCGGAACAGCTGAGGGAGTAGGGAGAAACTAGCTGATCTGGACTGTGGCCTAGAATCTGGGCTGTGGTGAAGTAGGGTGAAACAGTGTGCTTCACCGGCCGTAGAGTAGACTACAGTGGAGCGAAGCAATGTGTGTGAAAATGATTTTCATTGTGAGGGAAACGTGCTTAAGACTGTGTACCTGCTATCCCTTGTACATAACCCTTATCAAGTTCAGTAAAGTCCCCATATTTGACTGGAAATCTCCTTTATTAATCTGTGAAATTTGTGGTCGTGGCCAGCCAATATCATAGGCTAAAGATGGCCTGCAAGCATGCAAGGCCATCATATTACCAACACCCTGCCAGGACCCATCTTTTCCTATAAAGACCCAGGGAATTATGAAGCAGCAGCTCAGCAATGGCTACCACCCGTGGTTGCTTTACACACCCAATAGGAAAATTCCCGACACTTCCAGATGACTTGGGTGACATTTTTTCTCTCCACGAGTTTATGATGTTAAATCAGCATCATTAATGCATGCACCACAACTTTCTGCTCATGGGGAGTTCCTGATGTGCCCATGCACACCCTGCTTAGCACGCCAGTCCCACTCCACTGTCTCGTCTGCCCCCTACACCTTGCTGCCACACTTTCACTCCAGTACTAATAACTGGGTCCTCGCTCCCAACCACGTCCTGTAACTTGCCCAGAGCTCCGGTCATTTTCCGTAATTGCCTATAATCAGTAATGGTCCATCTTTGGGAAAACGATAACTTCCAGTATCTTCTGACTTCTACGGACAATGACATGTGAGAGGTGTTTTTTTCTGAAAGATCGTGAGCTGCATGGAATTGTTCTGACACTACAAAGTAAGTGTTTCTCTAGTTTAAAAAATTTGTGAAAATTACTCATTTTCTGTGCCCGCTATTAGAGTAATTGTGCGGGATGTCTGAATGCCAACGCTAACAACTACCACCTTATTTTCCTGGTTAGAAAGCATCGACAGATTTACTAGGCATTAACAACCATTTCCTATTTTAGTTAATCTCGTACGAAATGTCACATTGTTTTCAAAGTATATCATTGTTTGCTCTTTTATTTTTCAGGGCTCTGTTAAAGGAACCAAACCCGTAGCTTTCTGGACACAACACGATGTGTGCAAGTGGCTTAAGAAGCATTGTCCGAATCAATATCATCTCTACAATGAGTCTTTCAGAGAGCACGACATAACCGGTAAGCTGATCAGTGATTAATCACAATATACTGGCCATCTTACCTATCCACATATATCTGTTCATGCATTGATTTCTTGTCCAGCATAATGAGACCCCATAGATGCTGACGTAAAGGTGTCAACAAGTCTTGTTAGAGTGAAAAATAACATTGAGTCACCTTGTGGGTTGCAGAGTAAAAAATGAAAACTGTTGCAATCCCTTTCTCTACCACAAGGAAGAGATTTAACCTTCTTCATTACATTCAGACCTGTTTTTAATTAACAGCACACCACATGGTTAGGAATGGTATTACAGGAAATACTAATAATATTGTTGAAATTGGTTGATATTGAATAGATAACATTTACTGATATTTGATTTGCTTTGTACATAGAGAATCATATGTGCCTTATAGATAAGCAAAAAGATTTGCACTGCCATGATCTGAAATTCGCTTTGCTACTCTATAGCACCAGATGAGGGCAGTGCGAAACTCCTTGACTGTTATTAGAATGCCAGCATCCTTTTCGCCTCTTGCAATTTTTAGGCTCCAGTACACAAAAAGTGCACAAAAGGCTGGCATTCAAACTCCAAAACAAAAATTGTACACCCATTTAGGGTATGTGCACACTAAGTTTTTTTCAGGTGGATCGGTTCCGTAACCTGCCTAAAAAAGGGCTCAATAGACGTAAAAAACGGACATATGTACTGCAATGTAAAAACTATTTGCATATGCTCAGTCTTTTCCACTTCTTTGAACTGCTTCACATTTTTAACAACGTGCCGCAGTTAAACAAAGCGATCAGACAATTCTTCAGGTTGATTCTGCTTGTAAGCCTTTTAGAATTTTATACAAACAAGTAAAAAAAATACATGCATTAAGACAGGGTGGCAATAATGAAAAATGTAGTATTTTCGCCTAAGTTTGTAGATCTTTCACCAAATTTTTCATGTTGAACTGGACACATGATGTAATAGCTTCTGCAGAGCAGAATACTATGTTTTTGTTTTTTTATTTCACCTCTCTGTTTGGGAGATATTAGCAAAGTATTTAACACCTAATGAGTTGACTTTTTTAAGCTCGAGTGGGTGTTAGGAGACTATTTTCAATGGGGGTGTGTACATCTACCCCCCCTGTATGATGCTGAACAATCATAAGCACACCCCCAACAAAGCTTAGAGCAGCTTTGTCAGTGTGTGAGATGTATAACAGACAGTCTAATCTCCTGGTTTAACCTCATGCATGATAAGAAATCATAAATAACTAACACGTTTCAAATATCATCCCTGTGGGCAGAGGACCAGCACAGCTGAGTTTAGCTGTGTCACATGACAAAACCTTCTATTAGCTCTTTTCCTCTCCAAGCTATGAAATTTCTGCTGTACTGCTCTTCTCCCACACTGTTTGTCCAGAGATGTGTGAATATCACACTTATTGTTAGACTCACCAGGAGAGATGGATTCTCAAAGCTCAAGGTCTGGGTGGGCACATGAGTCATGGTGGTTGGTGCAGCAGCTAGATGGAGCTTGTGGAGCATGGACAGCTGAGGCACTGGGAACCGCAGGTAGAAAGGTGGAATGCTGGAAAGCAGGTGGGAAATGTCCAGGAGACCTCAAGCAAGCAGGCAGGATACTGGCAACCGCTGGAAGGTAAGAGATGTCCAGGAGACTACAGGAAAGCAGGCAGGATTCTGGCAACCATTGGCAGACCAAGGTATATGGAGCAAGACATAGTCTTAGCAATACCAAAGTTTTAATACCAAGATACAGGTATGTGTCCTGGTGAGCCTTGCATAGGCCCGTGCAGACGCTCACATGGGATCACATGGGGCCATCTGCAAAGCCCAACGTGGAACACAGCATAGTCTAGTGGGCTTGGCGTGAGGGAAGCAAAGAAAGGATCCAGGACAGGTGTGTAACACTTATGTCTATTGTGCTCATCTTGTAAAGGTGGTATTACATCTCACACACAAGTAGTCCAGAACAGGCAACTGCTCCTGTGTGAAATGCAGTGATAGCCCTTATCTCACTGCAGAGTGATTTCAAGTTGCTTTAGCACAACAGATATAAGTGAGATTACTGACACATTCAGTAACAAGGAGAGCTGATAGAATGTTTTGTAATGTCACTTAGCTAAACTCAGCTGCACTGCCCCTTCCCCCTCACTAACTCAAACAGGAAGTTAGACCTGTCATATAGATCTCACACTGTGAAATCTGCTCTAACCTATGGTGGGGGCGTGTTCTTTTCTTTTTTGAGTGTTGCTGCCTGCTTTTGATTGGTCAGCATCACACAGGAAGAAAAAGTAAACTCCCCCAGTGAAAACTGTCTGATACACCTACTTGGGCTAAATCAAAAAGTTAACTCATTAGCTACCAAATACTTTGATTGCTAATATCTACACAACGAAGGGGGAAATTAACCAACAAAAGCAAAAAAAAAAGTTTAATTCCTTTCTGCAACCATTATTGTATCGCGTGTCCAGATCAACATGAAAAAATTGTTAAAAGATCCTCTTTAAAGGACTTTGTGTAGACATACCCTTAAAAAAATAATAAAAAAACATAACGGGAATAGTTACCATGGGGTATGGACAGTAATGCAGACTACGTTAGTACATTAGCCTTCAATTGTATCCCAACAATATTTTTCTTGATTACTTCTTAGAATTTTGGTTGTTATATGTTATCCTTACTGATTGAGTGCAGCATTCATTGCACATGCAGGTTCATCAGTCCCATAGACTTGTACATGTGCAAGAGTTGCTCCATTCAAATAAGGAACCCCTGTGCTTCTGATTAGTGGGGGCCCCAGCGATCAGACCTCATATAATCTCACACTTATTTTAAAATCAAGTTATTAAAAAAAATTATAATTATTGGAAAGTACAAAATAACTTTAGTTTCACATTAAATATTAGTAGCACATCTAAAGTAATTAACAATTAGTAGACGACTGACACTTTTTACTTTTGGGCATTTAACGAGAACAGATTTTGAGGCCCCAAAAGTTGCAAATAAAACGTTGTACATTTTTTGGCTTTAATATTCTCAGGAATCTTCCTCTGTTGGCAGACTACAGCTTCTAAACCCAGAATATTCTCTCGCCTTTGTACAGCTCTGCATCTGACCTTGACTGTGACACTTTTGAATTATTGTTTTATTATTTTTTTAATAGCGGTAGTCACCTCTGCAGCATGTTATGGGCAAAACGTATCGTCTCTCGAAGACACAGTAACTTATTTTTCCAGCATAATTCTAAAAAAGATGCAACACGAAAGCGAAATATAAAATAGTGTACAAACCAGAGGAAGTAAAAGAAATGAAAAAGTGCATGCAAGTTTCTCACATCACATGTAAATTTGGAGACTGATTATTTTTTAATGCCTATACTGTGCTTTAATTGCTTTTTAGTTAATATTTGAGATTCCTTTTATATCCTGTTATAAAACATTGTTGTAGCATAACACATAGGTTGTATTCCCAGCTTTATGTATTAATTCTTTTGACTACCGTATTATCCTTTTTATTTTGCATTTTTTATTTATTTTGTTTTTTCCTTTGCTATAAGCGAAAAGAAAAATGTAACACGACTTTAGGTGACAGACAACGTTGTGATGCAATTCTTTTCAATAAACCTCAGTGCTATCTAGCGTAAGGCCTCATGCACACCTATCATCCGCCCCCGATCGAGTGGGACACCACATTCCTTGATTTGGGAAGCTGTCCTGTTGTCCGGGGAAGTTGGCGGTATGTTCCAATATCAATTTATATCTGCATATTCAGGACGCAGATACAATTAAATGTAATGGTGGAGGATTGAGCTTTCTACTCCCTGCTCCACCGTTCAGCCTATTCGTGATGGCACAGCAGGTTAATCACACTCGCTGAATGGAGCAACACACAACGCAGAGAAACTCATCATAGGAACAGGACTAGGTCTTCCTAGTCTAAGTGGGGAGGATGGCATTGAGCACATGATATGTGAGGGCGCTGTGACGGCATTATACAGTATGGGGGCATCTTACTGCGTGAGGGGCAATGTGGAGGAATCATACTGAGAGGTGAATTCACTGTGGGGGTAACATACTGTGTGGGGGCATTGTAAGGGCATCTGGGAGTGGGGCAATGTGAGGGCAATGCACTGTGGGAGCATCATACTTTGTTGGGCACACTATGGGGACATCTTACTGTGTAGGGGCATTATGAGGCTTCTTACTGTGTGTGAGGCAATGTGGGGGAATCATACTGAGAGGGAAATGCACTATGGGAGGGCATCATACTGTTTGGAGTTGGAGTGCACTATGGGGGCATTATGAGTCATTATGAGGCACCTTCCCATGTATGTGGCAATGTGGAGGAGTGATCCTGAGAGGGGAATGCACTATGGGGGCATCATACTGTTTGGTGTGCACTATGGTGCCATCATACAGTGTGTGGGGCATTATGAGTCATTATGAGGCATCTTACTGTCTGTGAGGCAATGCGGGGTACTGAGAGGGGAATGCACTATGGGGACATCATACTGTGTGGGGGGCATTATTAGTTATTATGAGGCATCTTACTGTGTGTTGGGCAACGTAGAGGAATCATATTGAGAGGGGAATGTACTGTGGGGATATGACATTGTGTGGGGTGCACTATGGGGCCATCATACTATATGGGGTGCACTGTGAGGGCTTCATACTGTGTACGGTGCACTGTGGGGGCATCATACTTTGCCCAGTGGAGTCATCTTATTGAGGATGTGTGTGGAGGCACTGTTGGTGGATTATAATGTGTGGAGGGGTAATCATGGTAATGTCATGCTACATTGGGAAATATCACCTTGCTGTGGGGGCATCAAAGGGATATTTTAGTGTGTGGGGCACTTAATGACTTTACTGGGGAAACTATGTTTGTGGGGCACAAAAAAATTGGGCAGGTTAGGAGTGTGACTTAGTGTTTAGAAGATAAATGTCTTTCTTTCACGTCTTTGATAGTTGGGGGTGAATACTTTTCCGTCCAATTATGACAAGAGCATTCTT
>VIAB01004238.1:94004-108972 GCA_009801035.1 Oophaga pumilio | reverse complement strand
TTGATACTCCAGTAACGTTGCAGCTTTGAAATATGGCAAAACTGTTGGCAATGGCATCTTGGCAGCTTCACGCTTGATTTTCCTCAATTCATGGGCAGTTATTTTGCGCCTTTTTTTATCAACACGCTTCTTGCGACCCTGTTGGCTATTTGCCATGAAACGCTTGATTGTTCGGTGATCATGCTTCAAAAGTTTGGCGATTTCAAGACTGCTGCATCCCTCTGCAAGACATCTCACAATTTTTTATTTTTCTGAGTCCGTAAAATCTCTCTTCTGACCCATTTTGCCAAAGGAAAGGAAGTTGCCTAATAATTAAGCACACCTTACATAGGGTGTTGATGTAATTAGACCACACCCCTCCTCATTACAGAGATGCAAATCACCTGATTTACATAATTGGCAGTTGACTTTCAAGCCTATACAGCTTGGAGTAGGAGAACATGAATAAAAAGGATGATGTGATCAAAATACTCATTTGCCTAATAATTCTGCACACAGTGTAGACCTCATGATAAAGGATGTGTCACGCACCTGAAACACATAGATGTTCGAGTTTTAACCTGTCATCAAGTTGTTTTGCACATTTAATAATAGACGCCTTTTCCGTGAAGCTGGACTATCATTCTCCTTTCCTGATAGTTGGAGTACAGGCGGATAAGACTTCCATGTTCTGGATAACATTCTATATTCACAACGATGAGCTGGACTAACATTCTCTTAAACCTTATCACCCTGGTTGTAACATATAGATATTGAGGCACTACATAAATCAATGAAGTGGTGCCTACAGTGATCCTATACCACCACATTAATCAGATGCTCTTGACCATATATATTAACAAACCAGACATAACAAAAAAAAAAAAGGGTTATATGGAAAAGGAACATTCTCAACACTTCCATGAGTCAGTGTAATGAGGTATAGGGGTTCCCACTGCTACTTCAGTACTTAAACGGCAACCAGATTCTGCCCTGTTAAGTCCCTGAGGACGATCATGCCCTGGTGTTCCCTTAACGTCCCTACAAGGGCAGTCCTCAACTGTCCCTGTAGATAAATGTCCTACTGTCTCCTATGTGCTTCACTACGTTTTTTTGTTAAAGGCAAAATCTTTTAAAACTTAGCAAAGAATAAGAAACCCACACTAAATTGTCATACTGAAAATAGCATTTTAAATATACAGTAAGTAAAACTAAACACTAGAAGCATATTGGCGTTTTGTACTTGTGTAACACCGTGACTAGTGCAGGATGAATGATTGCAGTCATAAATTGCCTGACTAATGTCTGCAATCATCGAAGAGAAATGCACTACAATGCAAAGTACATTCGGCAATGTGTCAGTACAGTTATGTACCGGTAGTTATTTTTAGTGGATGATGGTAATTGCTTTATTCCAGGCACTTAGAGAAAAAGCGTAGCATATCCAGATACCCTTCTTTACATCTAACTGAAATGGGAAGCAGAAATACAGGACAAAATATTAAATAAACAGAAATAATAAAAATAAAGTCTGTGCTGGCTTACAATCTGCTGAGCATGTTTTTTATAAATATGCTCCTTTCAATAATTGGCGCATGTAAACATGGCAGTGATCAGCCAAAAATTAGCTAAATGCTTGTTTGTTTACTGATCAGGTGCAATATAAGGGGCTCTTGCACACATCAGTATTTTTGGTACATGTAGTATCTATCTTGCTTTTATCTGTGTTTTGGACCAAAGTCACTCATTCTAGTCAATGGGCTGGTGAGAAAAAAGAATAGATTTTGCATGAAAGCCATGTGTCTCCCCAGTGCAGGGCCACCATCAGGGCATTATTGCCCTTACAGGTTTATGGGGCCCGTTGAGCAGAGGGGGCCTGCAGCGGGCCCCCTCTGTTCTGCTCCCTGGGCCCCAGCGGCAGGATCCTACCGCTTCCTTAACCGATCGCGCGTCCTCCGACACATGATCAGTTAAAATCTGTTGCCGTGCGGGAGATTCCTCCTGCATGGAAACAGTTACCAGCTGCCAGCCAATCACAGGCCTGCAGCTGACATCAGCGCGCACATCGCCAACGTAGGACGTCACTGTCATACGCCGGAATGACGCTGCGCGCCTCATCTGAATTGGAGAGGAGGTTGCCGCTAGAGCTCGAC
This sequence comes from Oophaga pumilio, assembly GCA_009801035.1. Classification (NCBI taxonomy): domain Eukaryota; kingdom Metazoa; phylum Chordata; class Amphibia; order Anura; family Dendrobatidae; genus Oophaga; species Oophaga pumilio. The sequence goes on along the minus strand of VIAB01004238.1, from coordinate 106,840 downwards.
CAGGTAAGGAAAAACTTTTTTTTTTCTGTAAAGCCGCCGTATGGGGCATATTATACTGGTATGGGGGTGCATTATACTACTATGGGGTGAGGTGAGAAAGGGAAAGGGGGTGCATTATACTATGTGGTGCATTATACTCCTATGGGGAGGCTGCATTATACTGCTATGGGGCTGCATTATACTGCTATTGGGGTGCAGTATATTATATATCAGGGTTCCCCAACTCCAGTCCTCAAGGCTCATCAACAGGTCATGTTTTCAGGATTTCCTTAGTATTGCTCAGGTGATAATTGTATCACCTGTGCAATACAAAAGAAATCCTGAAAACATGACCTGTTGGTGGGCCTTGAGGACTGAAGTTGCCGAACACTGCTATATATGACTACAGGGTGCATTATACTACTATGGAGCTGCATTATACTGCTATACATGACTATTGGGTACACTATGGGGCAATATGGAGAGACATGGGGGACATATGGAGAGACATGAGGCAAAATGAGAGGACGCGTGGGGTCCAGAATGTGGGATATTATTACTGTAAGGGCTAATTAAAGGATATTATTTTTGAGGATACCGTTTTCAGTGTGGGGAGGAGAGCTCCTGTTACTATGCTATGCGACACGGTTACTTTTTTTTCTTCATTGAGCGTAGTATAGAGGTTGGGGAAAAAATTGGGGAATGTCTCTGCAGAAAATAACACAGTTATCTAGAGTACAAGTCCTGGCTGGAAGAAGTGATGGCGGTGTGCGCCGGATGAAGATGAAAAGCAAAGATGAAGGCCTTCAACTAGAGATGTCATCGGTGAGTCCGTGTATTACATGTACACACACACTATACACTGTATATTATATACAGAGCTCCTGTGTATAATGTCACTGTTTGTTAAGTTACAGAAGAGTAGAGCCCAGACAAAAGTGTCTACGCTGTCACGGTGGCGGATTTAAAAATCTTTTGGCAAAAACAAAAGCTGCTGGCTATGTATGCGATATGGTGATGGGAACTGTAAATGTGTGATTGGTGAGGACATGGTGCAGAAGTGGAGTTTTTCAAAGAGAGGGCGGAGGGACTGTGAACGGTTCGAGGGGTGGAGGTGGGGCTGGAGAGGAGCCTGGGCGGACTCTCAAGGGGGCCCTGAAAATTTTGCCATTATGGGCCCGAAACTCCTAGTGGCAGCTCTGCCCCAGTGATGTCTGATGTTTGACTGTGTAGGTGCGGGTTAAGCTTTTGATTTTTTTTTTTGACCTAGTACAATTATGGTGTATTCATTCAGTGCTGATGTACCAGATAGAAAATGGAAGTGATAGTCTCAGTCTGTGAATAGAAATCCAAGATTTAAGTGATATACAACTGTGGAGAAACGGGGGGCGGTGGGTGCCCAAGTCTGCTAGCCAAAATCGCATGGACCAGGGATCGTCCCGCCTAACACCCGCTCTCCTGTTAAACTTGGTCATAACACTACACAGACAACACAGGGTTAGGGTGAAACGGTGTGGCAATACTTTATTGAATCACAACGCCCATTAGCAAACAGAACAATCCCAGCAATTACACCCAACATGCTGCACATTACAGGGCCTAACCCTTCCGCTGACTCGCCTGAATAATGGTAGATGTTACGTCAGAGCTCCCAGGGTCGATATTCCACCTGTGATATACACACAGAGAAGAGATATTGACAAGCGTAGGGAGATGACCGAGAACAGTCCATAGAGTCAGAAGAAGGTCCAAAGCCAGTTGACACAACGTCAGAGCTCCCAGGGTCGCTATCCCACCTGTGATACACACACAGAGAAGAGGTAACAACAAGCATAGGGAGATGACAGTCCATAGTCAATACAAGGTCCAAAACCAGTTGACATGAGATTCATCACCTGTCTTATCCAACCATCTCACAGCCTTTCCTTATCTACCATCGAAGTCAATAAACTGGTCATGGATTACAATACACAATTAGCATATGAGCTTACAATAAACACAGATAAGCACACACTATGTACAAGTCACTATTACAGACTTGCATAGTATGTTAAATGGTATGCAAGTCTGTCTTCTTGACCCACCAGATATAAACACTTAATTCTTGTGGGTTTACAAAAACATGGTTGTCTGGGAAATTAAGATACAATCTGGTTTCTTCACAACAGTCAACAGTTTTAGCAGTCTCATTATCATCACTGTGTGCCTGTGAATTAATACTTTTGTGATATACAGAAGCAACAGCACCTTTAAGAGCTGCTTTTTTAGCCTGTTTTCGCACAGTTCTAGCAAGCAAGAGTAGTATTAAACCGCAAAGTGCAGATTTTGCTGCTAAATCCAAATTCTGAATGTAAGGCTTGTTACTGTTTGTGAATAAAAGTGTGATCCCTGTGTTTTGAAATGCACCATTCTTTTTTCTTAAAGAGAAATCTCCTTAATCTTTAATCTTAAAAGTTGTTACCTAAGTGTGGGCATTGTTTAAAATAATTTTTTGGGCCGCTTTATTGCTCCAGTAGTTTAATATTAGATATTAGACACCTAAATACAGTGGCCAATTGCATGGGATGGGATTTTCTGATGCCATCCTATTTAGTTAACGTGCAAACCACCCTGGGGGGTAAAGGGGTTAATGACCAGGCCAATTTTTACAATTCTGACCACCGTCCCTTTATAAGATAATAACCCTAGAATGCTTCAATGGATCCCGGTGATTCTGAGATTGTTTTTTCTTGACATATTGTACTTCATGATAGTGGTAAAATTTCTTTGATATGACTTGGGTTTATTTGTGAAAAAAAGGAAATTTGCAAAAATTTAGCAATTTTACAACTTTGAATATTCATGAGCTTGAATCACAGAGATATGTCATACAAAATACTTAAGTCACATTTCCCACATGCCTACTTTACATCAGCACAATTTTGGAACCCCAAATTATTTTTTTTTAGAAAGTTATAAGGGTTAAAAGTTGACCAGCAGTTTCTCATTTTTACAACACCATTTTTTTTTTAGTGACCACATCACATTTAAAGTCAGTTTGAGGGGTCTATATAATAGAAGATACCCAAAAGTGACAACATTCTCAAAACTGTACCCCTCAAGGTGCTCAAAACAACATTTAAGAAGTTTATTAACCCTTCATGTGCTTCACAGGAATTTTTGGAATATGGAAAAAAAATGAACATTTAACTTTTTTCACAAAAAATTTACTTCAGATCACAATTTTTTTTATTTTGACAAGGGTAACAAGAAAAAATGGACCTGTTTGGGTGCACGGCAGAGCTCGGAAGGGAAGGAGTGCCATTTGACTTTTTGAATGCAAAATTTGCTGGATCAATTGGCGGACCCCATGTCCAGTTTGGAGAGCCTCTGATGTGTCTAAACAGTGAAAATCTCCCACAAGTCACACCATTTTGGAAACTAGACCCCTCAGGTGACTGATCTAGATGTGTGGTGAGCACGTTGAACCCTCAGGTGCTTCACTGCAGTTTATAACGTTGAGCTGTATAAATAAAAAAAAAATCAAATTTTCCTCACAAATGTTTAGTACAAAATATTGCATTTTCATAAGGGTAACAGGAGAAATTGCATGATACAATTTGTTGTGCAATTTCTCCTGAGTACGCTGATACCCCATTGTTATGTTTCGGTAACTGAGGAGAAATAGCAAAAAATAGCAAAAGCGGTAATACACCAGAGAGGCTGGAACCTATTGGATTGCAGTAACCTGAACTAACCACACAACTAGAAGTAGCCGTGGAGTGATCCTAGACGCCTCGTCTCAACCTGAGAGATAACTACACCTAAAGGCAGAAAGATGAAAGCTATCTGCCCCGGAGCAGATCCACAAAGAAAATAGGAAGCCCCCAAACATGTAATGGCGGTTAGACAAGAAGAAGGCACGGACAAAGACAGAAAATAGAATGAGCAAATGCTGGGGCCCAATCTGTTTAGACAGAAAAGTACAGGAAAGAATTCTGACTGCAATCCAACAAAACCCTGACAAAAATACCAACACTTCTGATTAACAAAAAACCTGAGATCACACGATCTCAACCACCTAAACCAGATCCCTGGTGTAACAAACAGCAATTCAGCAAATAAAAAGTGACAAAGGAACAAAGCAAAAGAGCAAACACAAACTGAGCACAATTGCAGCGCCAGACCCCCAAAAGGGGACAGGCTGCAGTCCACTGCAGGCAGCAAACCAGCAGTGAAAATCCAACAGAGGAAAAAAAACAGCAAACACTTATCTGAATGAGAGCAGGGAAGCAAGACCAGGAGGAACAATTGATTATCGGCAAGGCTGCTGGGAGTTCAGATCACTTATAATCAGACCATTCGGATCCAGCTGAAAGCCATTCTGCAATTAGTTCATTACCCTCAGCAACCACCGGAGGGAGCCCCAGCTCCGAAGTCGCCTCCAGCGTATTCACAACAGAGGGGGCACCCTACACTTGGAATGCCCATACACTGGCTGACAAAGATTTCCCACCTGGGGGTAGACATGACCATAGTGTTTCAAATCTTAATTTTGGGGGCATCTAAAACATCTGGCAAAACTTTTCTGTGTTTTCCTACATAGTTGCTGCTGGGATGGTGTAGGTTTTTTTGGCCACATATGACGGAACAATTGGATGAAGAGATAAGGAAGGAAAGGAGGCATGGTGATCAGAGGAATGGGCAAGTACATGATTAATAACAGCTTAGGCTATGGGAGGTATGAGAGCCAGGATACAGCCTATAATCATTCGTGGTGTAGCCACCATCAAGTACCAGAATCGGTTTCATGCCAGTGAGAAAATTGGTGTAACAGATGCGCGTATGAGACTCGGCCAAAGAAATGCCCTTCCAAGACATGTTGCCAAACACGCAGATGTCTATATTAAGGTGAAAGTGCTACATGTTCAGGAGATGCAGAATTCAAGAAAGCAGATAAGTGTCAGAGGGAAACCAACCAAACTGATGGATGCTCATGAAAAACTAAGTTTAAAGAGTAGTGCACCGTCCGTAACTATACGAAGCAGGAGAGATGGGCGCACTAGATACGTAATAGTAGAGGGGGGGTGCGAAACGGTGCCACAAGCTTCTTCACCTTCACCCATACATATTACAAAGACGATAAAGGAGAGGGTCTCCGAGACTCAGAATGGCCATACACAAAGTTCCTGGGCCTGGCAAACATTTTCCCCTGTGGGGTACACGTTGACATTTTTCATCACAACTATTTAACGCCCATCAAAAACACCCACCCTTGTTAGGAATATGACAATGGTAGGAGCAGCACGGAACACGTTAACCCTGGAGATCTACGGGCAGCGACTGATGAGACGTGGAGGAAGGCCTGATTCCAAACTAGGCCCAATTTTAAGGAGCGGGCCTCCTACACTTGGAATGCCCATACACTTAGTGTATCTGCTGGAAAACATTTCCCCCTTGGGGAATGCAATTGTCAAGAAGATTTTATGGGCATCATAGACACCCTTGGCAAACATTTGACTGCCTGTAGCAGCACAGAACACGTTAACCATGGTCATCTAGTGGCGGACAATGAGGTGGCATTGATGAAGACCTGATTAAAAACTAGGCCCAATGTTAAGGAGTGGGTCTCCTCGACTTGTAATGCCCATACACGCAGTGCATGGGCTGCCAAACATTTCCCCATGGGGCTACATTTTTAAAAAATATTATATGGGCATCATAGACACCCTTGACAAAAATTCCACAGCCTGTTGCAGCACAGAACCCATAAACACTCGTCATCTAGTGGTGGTTTTTGAGAAGACATTGCTGATAAATCCTACTGAAATCGAACAAAGAAATCAAAAAAGTGAATCCACCTATGAAAGAAACTAACAAAAGGGAGGGGTGAACACAGGTTCATAGATATGAAGCCAGAATGTGTCCAACGAGATATGTTTGTCCCTAACAACAACTGAGACAGGGATATAAATAAAAATATAATATCATAGGATTTCACCATTTCAATATTGTAGTGTAATACAGTAGGTCACCAGAGGATGTTCCACTAATAGGAAAAATGGAAAATATAGGAATAAATGGGAAGAATATACGTACATGTCATTTTTGAGATTTCACCCTGGGGGAGTAACATTTGGTTTGGCTTAAAATTAGTAACGGCATCATTAAAACACCTTTGCCAAACACTGCACTGGCTGTACCAACACAAAATAAGTTCACCCTGGTGTTGTACTAGTTGTGGATGATGAGGATAACACCAAACAGACCAAATCAGGAAGCGGATACCCATGTGTGGTTGTGAAGAGGTGCATGAGAATACACCGCCACAAAAAAGACAATGTATTTCAGGTTATGTTTCGCTGTTTTCATTAGGTGGTGTACAGAAGTATTGCCCAATCCAGCCCCTGTTCATTTTTATGAAAGTCAGCCTGTCAGCATTGTCAGTTGACAGGCGGATGCGCTCATCTGTTATAATTCCACCAGCTGCACTAAAAACCCGCTCTGACAGAATACTAGCAGCAGGGCAGGCCAGGACCTCCAAGGCGTAGAGAGCCAGCTCATGCCACGTGTCCAGGTTGGATACCCAATAATAAAAAAGTACAGAGGAATCACGGAGGACGTTTGTACGATCTGCAAGGTACTCCAACATCTTCCAAAACATTGCACTTCTTGTGCCACCACCCCTTGCCTCTGTGGCAGACCGATGGGAGGGTCTGAGAAAACTGCCCCAGAACTTTGCCATTGTTCCCCTGCCTGCCCTGTCTTACTTCTGTCTCTCTCGCTATGACTCCTTGGCTGTACAACAAACTCTGACGTCTGCTGCCAGCGTTCTCACATGGGAATTTTTTCATTAATTCCGCTACAAGAGCCCTGTGGAACATCAAAAATTTTGAACACCTGTCTGCCTCTGGTAGAAGAGATTGAAAGTTGTCCTTGTTGCGTGGGTCTAGAAGTGTTACCAACCAGTAATGAGTGTCATTGAAAATTTTTCTAAGGCGAGGGTCATTGTTAACGCAGCTCAATATAAAGTCAGCCATTTGTGCCAGACTAGTAACAGGCAAGACTTCCGTGTCCTCACCAACAGGACAACTGACCATGCTGTCCTCCTCATCCTCCTCCTCCCCCCTGTCCTCAGGCCATCCCCGCTGAACAGATGGTATGACAGCTGTGCTTGTAGTACCGTCTATAGCCCATGAAAGTAGCTCCTGTTCTTCCTCCTCCTCCACCTCATTGTCTACCAATCCACGTTTCGACGTCATGAGGCTGGACTGAGTGTAATCACCCTGTATGGTTCCTTGCTCCGTGTCCTCCTGCTCTGCCTGCAATGCATCATCTTTAATTGTGAGCAGAGAGGTTTTAAGGATGCTGAGAAGCGGGATTGTGACGCTAATTATGGTGTTATCGCCGCTCGCCATCTAGGTGCAGTCCTCAAAGTTCTGGAGGATGGTACAAATGTATGACATCCATGTCCATTCCTGAGATCTTATGTGTGGAGTCTGAACTGTTTATTGACGGCCTTGTTGATGCTGGTAGTCAACAACTGCCCTCTTCTGCTCACAAATCCTTTCCAACATATGCAGTGTAGAGTTCCAATGCATGGGGACATCACACACCTGTTATAACCCTCTTGTTAGGTTTTGTTTCAGTTTGCTGGTCACATGACCTTTTTACCCTATTTAGTCTGGCCCCGCCCTTCTGGCTTTGCTGGACTTCATTGTATTATCTACTCTTAAGCTAGCCGGGTGCTTAGGTGCCTTACTCTGTCAGTTTTGCTTGATCTTAGGATCTCTTAGTAATTTGTTTTCTGTTTTATTTTTCCCTGCTACAATTTCTGTTAGGAGGTGGGCTTTCTATGTTCTTTGGGGATCTGCTCCGGGGCAGATAGTTTTCCTCTTTCTGTCATTAGGTGTAGTTAGCTTCTCAGGCTGTGACGAGGCGTCTATGTCCACCTTTTCACCCAGTCCCTAGATCTTGTAGGGATTCCTCCCTCGCAACTATAGGTCTTCGTTCAGACTAGCTGAGGACTTTAGCGGGTCTGGTCGCAGGATCAGGTTCCCCGTTACATCGTAGGGATCCAGCTTAGTACTATTGTAGGGACAGAATTCCTACCTTTCTTAGTGCTTGTAGCAGATCATAACAACACCAGTCGGTGAGTCGGAAGCTGGAAACGCTGCTGAAGCATGGCAAGGGTAGCTGAAGCTGTAGCTGACTTTTGAAAATGGGCTGACAGACGGCGTACTTTCACTAGCAGATACGGCAGCTCCGGGTAGCGTTTTAGAAAATGCTGAACCACGAGGTTAAGCACATGGGCCAGGCAAGGTACATGTGTCAGCTCACCTTCCCTCAGAGCCGCCACAAGGTAATGGCCATTGTCACACACGACCATGCCTGGCTGTAGGTTCAGCGGGTTCAACCAAATATCTGACTGCTCTTTCAGCGCTGTCCACAACTCTTCTGCATTGTCCGGTTTGTCACTTATGCAGATTAGCTTCAGCACAGCCTGTTGCCGCTTGGCTGAAGCAGTGCTGCAGTGCTTCCAACTTCGGACTGATGTATTCATTTCTGAGATGGAGGATGAAGAAGAGGAGGAGGATGAGGAGGAGATGCAGGAGCTGTAGACTGTGGGGGCAACCCTCATTGACGTAGGACCCGCAATCCTCGGCGTGGGGAGGATGTGTTCCATCCCAAGGTCCGACTGGTTCCCGGCTTCCACTATGTTAACCCAGTGTGCAGTCAGTGAGATGTACCGTCCCTGCCTACAGGCACTTGTCCACGTGTTCATAGTTAGGTGAACTTTCCCAGTGACAGCACTGTTGAGGGCACGGGTAATGTGGGACACATGCTGGTGTAATGCCGGTATGGCACAATGGGAGAAATAGTGGTGACTGGGTACAAAGTACCTTGGGATGGCAGTCGCCATCAGGTTGCGGAAAGCTTCCATCTCAATGAGCCGAAAAGGCAACATTTAGAGCGCAAGCAGTCGAGAAATGTGCAAATTAAGTACTGTGGCCTGTGGGGCATTGGCTGGGTATTTCTGCTTACGTTCCAATGACTTGGGTATAGACAACTGAAGGTTGCGCTGGGACAAGGACGTGGACGGGCTTGATGATGGTGCTGATTGACTGTGGGCAACAACCAGTGCAGGGACCGAGGCATCTTCACAGGCATGCTGAACTGGGGATTGGCTTTTACACAAAACAGTGGAAGAACCGGTGTTGTCACCTGCAGACAGTGTTCCTGGAGCCTGGGGTTCGGCCCACAAAGTCGGGTGCTTTGCTGCCATGTGCCCAATCATGCTGGTGGTGGTCAGGCTGGTAGTTTTGCTACCCCTGCTGATGCGGGCATGGCAAGTGCTGCAAATGGCCTGTTTGGGATTATCGGCAGAGGCTTTAAAAAATAATCAGACTCGGGAAGATCTAACAGTTGGAATGGCAACTTCAGTCCTGTTGCTGTTACAGGGAACAGATGCACGCTTTCTGTCTGCGGCGAATACACTGCTTCTTCTTGCCTGTTGGGGTGATGTCTCCTTTCCCATGTGTGCTGCTGTCCTTGCTCTGCATGTCCTACTGCCATGTTGGGTCAGTCACTATGTCTTCCACATCTGCACCATGCTCCTCCTCCTTTCTTTCCAGCAATTGTGTCTCATCATCGTCCACTACTTGTGACCGTGGCTGCTCAAAGATTTGTGCATCGCTACATGGAATATCATCTTTCCCCACTTCAAGTGGAGCGGCCGAGAAGCACGAATCTCCAAATGGAAAACTGAACAGCTCTTCAGAGTGTCCGAGTGTGGGATCTGTTGTCTCAGGGCGCTCGGCATGGTAGGAAGAAGAAGGATCAGGGTGAGTAGTAGCCGGTCCACACTTACGGCTACTCAGACTTGACCGTGTGGAAGACATGGTGGTGGTGGCTAAGTGACTTGAAGCATTATCCGCTATCCAACTAACTACCGTTTCACACTGCTCGGGCTTCAATAGTAGTGTGCTGCACTCCCCTAGAAACTGGGACAGGAAGGTTGAGCGAGAACATGTGGGTCTTTGCTGCAGCCCACTTTCAGCTTGGCCATGGCCTTGGCCTCTGCATGCACCATCAGCATCATGTCCACTTCCCCGTCCCTTGCCCCTTGCCTTGCTCATTTTAAATGGACTACTGAAGTATTTGAAAAGCTCAATACAAATGGATTTATTTTGAGAAAAATTATATGTGATCAGTTTACCTGCAAAGCGAAGATTTTTACACCACAGATATACACCAGGCCTCAGCATGAGATAAGACTGTATTAATTTTTTGGGTTATGTTTTGTTTATTATTTGAACACAATAAAAAAGTGGTACAAGAATGCTTACAAACATAACTATGCAACATATGCCTGCCAAGAAAAGATTTTTCCACCACACATACACCAGGCCTTAGCCTGAGATCACAGACTGTATAAATTTTTGCGGTTAGGTTTTTCGTTACTGTTTGAAAAAAATAAAAAATGAATTGAACCAGGATAGCAGACAGAACTATGCAACATATGCCTGCGAAGCAAAGATTTTTACGCCACTGATACACCAAGCCTTAACCTGAAATCACAGACTGGATTAATTTTTCATGATTGAGTGGATAAAAAAGCCTGCTGGATATAACAAGAATGAGAGAATGGCCAAAATAGGGAAGTTAGGCCTAAAATGCATCAAATTTTGGCACACGGATGTATGAGGCATGTCACAGATAGACCCCCACAGTTAATTGTGGCCTGTTTTTAAAAATAATGCAACATGGTGCTGTCTTTAAGTGCACTCACACCCAGGGCTTATAAAAAAAATTTGCCTTATACTGGCCACACTTTGAGCACGCACAGATATGATCTGGCACGGAAATACCCACCGAAAAATATGTGGCCTGTACTCCAATTACACCTGGGGCTAGCTATATACGGCCAATATATCCTACAGGTTTGATGTATGCAATGATCTGTATACGCACATACAGTTCCTGCAGGCCTTGCACTGATGTGTATAGAGCGACGTTCACTCCCCTGCCTGCCTAACACTGGAACCTATATACTCTGGAATGAGTCCTGAAAAGGACTGTTGAGTTATCAGGATTTGAGTAGTTTAGGATGGTAGACCCCACACTGGCTAAGAAATCGCGAAATCTGACCCTATCTCGGCAGTAGCTCTCCCTACACTCTCTGAATCCGGAGCTGAATGCGCCGAGCAGGGCGGTGTCCGTGATGATGCTGTGCTACCAAGCCAATCACTGCACAACCATAGCAAAGATGGCTGCGGCGTTTCATTGCCTGGCAGACAATCCCTGCAGCGTGATTGGCTTTCTAAAGTCCGCCAAAAATGTTGGATGGAGACCCCAGTTCCCGCCGAGTAATCCTGGAAATGCTCGGTGCTCGCTGAGTATGATGAGTACCGTGATACTCTGGCGAGTAACGAGTACTGGCGAGTGCATTCGCTCATCACTACTCAGCATTTTTACTTTGTTTGGATGCTGAAAAGTCATTTGACCATATTTGGTGGTCAATTATGTCTGAAACTTTGACCCAATTTGGTATCTCTGGAGCACTAAAGTTCTAAAGAACCTATATTTCAAGCCTTCAGCTTCTGTCAAATTGCCACATATAGTGTCCCAACCTTTTAAAATTCATGGTCTTTGTTATGTGTATATAGGGTGGGCCATTTATTTGGATACACCTAAATAAAATGGGAATTATTGGTGATAGCCACTTCCTGTTTGTGGCACATTAATATATAGGAGGGGCAAAACTTTTCAAGATGGGTGGTGACCATGGTGGCCATTTTGAAGTCGGCCATTTTGGATCCAATTTTATTTTTTCCAAAGGGGAGAGTCATATGACACCTCAAACTTTATTGAGAATTTCACAAGAAAAACAATGGTGTTCTTGGTTTTAGCATAACTTTATTCTTTCATGAGTTATTTACAAGTTTATAACTACTTATAAAATGTGTTCAAAGTGCTGCCCATTGTGTTGGATTGTCAATGCAACCCTCTTCTCACATTCTTGACACACTGATAGCAACCCTGCAGAAATGCTAGCACAAGCTTCCAGCTTCCGTTGTTTCAGATACTGCACATCTCATATCTTCACAGCATAGACAATTGCCTTCAGATACGAGATGTGCAGCATCTGAAACAAGGGATACTGGAAGCCTGTGCTAGCATTTCTTCTGCGGTGTTTCTATAAGTGTGTCAAGAGTGGGAGAAGAGGGTTGCATTGACAATCCAACATAATGGGCAGCACTTTAAACACATTTTATAAGTGGTTATAAACTTGTAAATAACTCATGAAAGAATAAAGTTATGTTAAAACCAAGCACACCATTGTTTTTCTTGTGAAATTCTCAATAAGTTTGATGTGTCACATGGCCCTCTTCCCATTGGAACTAAAGTTGGATCCAAATGGTCACCACCCATCTTGAAAAGTTTTGCCCCTGCCATATACTAATGTGCCACAAACAGGAAGTTGATATCACCAACCATTCCTATTTTATTTAAGTGTATCCATATAAATGGCGCACCCTGTAGGACTCCTAGCCACTGCTATGTCTAAATTCAAGTAATTCAAATTATCTTTGCACATGATGTGCTATTGACGATAACACATTTACATATTACCCTTCCTAACTTAAATGCACTCTTAAGACAATTTTGGCCATTTATCGGGTTACAAAATTAATAATGGTAAAGCCGAAGCCCTTCCTTTCAATGAAAATTATATTTATAGGTGTAAGGACTCCTCTTTGATTTGACCTCCACTTACAAGTCACTATACCAAGAAAATTACCCTCCCTTGTTTAACGAATTCAAGTGGCTACTTAATGTTATGTTCTGCTACAAGCACTAAGGAAAGAAGGGAG